>PVJC01025383.1:0-24801 GCA_004026665.1 Murina feae | reverse complement strand
CAATGGTAATTTTTCACTTACTGCTGTTCTTTTGCTTCCTAACACATCAGTCTTTCATCTCTGAAAATTAAGAAATGACCCAGAGAGAACAAAGAACATCATTAACCATATTATGTTTTTGTTCTTTATACTTTTTTTATTTTTCACTCTAAGTCAACAGTTTCTGCTTACCTCTCCTCTCTGGTTGAGATTTTAGGCTATAGAAAATTTTGTTTCTTAGTTTACATACTTTAGTTCTGAAAGAACAAATAGCTTTTATTTATCCAATTGTGTCTCCACTAACTTTCTATAACTTGATCTGTCACTTTGAGCTGCTGAGTCCTAAATGTTCTGTGGGGGATGATAGCAGGTTCTGCTCATCACAGGTGGGGGGCAAAGATACTATGACAAAAATAGAGATTTTAGGGCATTATTTTTCTGGGGCAATGTGACTGATGTTACTTTGTATTTTTTCTAATCACATTATACTGAAATGTGTGCAATTTCTTTCTATTTCAATATATAATGATGACATAAATCTTTAAATAAAAATAAGCACTTACGTTTGACACCCCTTTTAACTTTTCAGAGTCTCATTAATGAGCCTGTATCTACTTCTCAAATATCATTCCCTCCTTGTGTGCTATCTAGCTTTTCCAAGTTGTTCCTGCTGTATCCTTTTCTAATAAATCTTTATTGTTCATTTTATTACAGTTGCATCTTTTTTTTCCCCCCATGTCTCCCCTCCTCCCAGTTCCCACTCCCATCCACTGCCCTTATCCCCCCTCCACTGTCCTCATCCATAGGTGTATAATTTTTGTCCAGTCTCTTCCCTCACCCCCTAGCCCCTATCTCCCTATGCATTGTCTGTGTTTAATCCAGACTACCAAAGATTTAGTATTAGAGCCATCTTGTCCCACCCCCAGCCTCCCACCCCCAGTCAAAATGCAGCTGTTTGGGGTCAAATTCTCTAACTGTTAAACTTGGTAACTGGCTGTTTTAACTTATAATTTGCATTTAAGGTTTCATTTGTAACTTTTACTAGTAAAACTTTGGCAAATCACTTTCACTTGTTAATGAACTACAGTTGTCTCCATCACACATTCATTTCAAATTTTGTTTTTACTATAAAGCACCTTCATTTCTTTACTTTGAATACGAATACAGTACTTTGTTACATGACAGAAGTGGCATTATTTTTGTCCTCTCATTTACTCAGTTGCTGTGACCTACCATCCCCCAGCCAGGTTTGGCTATGGCTGTTCTTCTTCCATCTAATGTGAAGGTACACTCACAGATAGTCCTGATTTTTTATTGGTGTCAATAATAAAAAGAAAAGGAAATACCACATGATGCCAATCCTCTCAATAACCATTTTAAGCAATTATGGGGAAAGTAATTGTCTTCCAACTTTAAATGGAAGAAGCTAGGCCGCAATAAAAGTGTTCACTTTTTATATAAAGATATCTGAGGGTGATCCTGGAAAGGAGCCCAGGAAATTTGCCTCCTATATTAGCATATCAGTTAATAGAATAAGTTTTATTTTCATTTAAGATAAAATCGTAAGGCTGAAAGGACCTGACTTTAGTTAGGTCCTAGGCAGAAGTCTATCATTGCTGTGCCAGAGGGAAGGTAAATTTCACAAATGTTTATAGAAGAATTTTTTGTAATATGATTCCATGATTTTTTTTTTGAAATGTTAGAAGAAGCAAACAGTAACTGTGTGTCTCAAAACAGAATGCAGACTAAACAGGAAAAATGGCACGGAGTTCTTTAGGAAGAGGAAAATCGTCAGTGTCACTGTGGTATTCATAAAGCTTTCTTTGAGCATGCTACCTGGGCTTAAAGCTATCTTGGTCCTATGTTGTCATTTATTTATTGATTTAGTCAATAATTATTTACTCAGAAGATATTATAGACCAGACCCCCCCAAAAAAAATTAGAAAAAAGTCCTTTCTCCCATTGCTATAACCTTTTAGAGGGGACAGAAGCAATTACTTACAGAGTGTTAACTCTTACATAAGAAAATGTACAAAGCTCAATAAGAGCACATGGTTAGGGCAATGCTTTAGGATTTTAGAGTTCAGTGAGGTTTTCTTTTTTAAAAAAATACATATTATTATTGATTTTAGAGAAGAAGGGAGAGGGAGGGAGGGAGAGATAAAAACATCAGTGATGAGACTCACTGATCGGCTTCCTCCTGCATGTCTCCTACTGGGGATTGAGCCCGCAACCTGGGCAGGTCCTAGGAATCAAACTGTGACCCCCTGGTTCTTGGATCCACCCTCAACCACTGAGCTACACAGTACAGGCAGCCAGTGAGGCTTTCTAAAGGAAGCTATAACATTAACCTGGGATGTGAGAGATGAAAAAAACAGTAACCCAATCAAATAGGAGGTAGGGTAGTTAATGACTATTGCAGGTACAATATGTAAAAGCTAAAGATGAAACACAGTCTGGCATGTTAGAATACCAGTGAGAAGGTCAGTATGGGTGGAGTACAAGAGTGTGAAGTAAAAGAGCTAGGGCCACAACACTAGCTGAAATAACCAAAGAAAAAAGAGAAATAAGTGACACACAGATAAGAGAGGAAATATTATGAAAACTAGGGATGTTAAAAAGTGATGTGATTACTGTGCACAATTCTGATCTAATGCATTTCTTCTATTTGAGAAGAATAATTCTTCCCCAAAATGCACCTTAAGCAAAATAGACCCCAATAGAAAGCTTAAACATATCATTTGTCAAATATAAAAGAGAAAACGATTCGAGTTCATCACTTGGTACCCATTAAAAACTAAGTAAATAAAAACAAACAACAAAAATAAACAAAGAATCCTACCAGTTCTTTAAACCATGAAATTATTCTATTGCAACTATTTCAGATGATAGGGGGGAAAAACTTTCTAAATTTATTTTATGAAAGAAGTATAGCATTGATTCTCCAACTGGCAACAACTAAAACATACACACATACTACAACCCATCTCGAAGACAAATACTGGAGCAAAAAGAAAAAATCAAAATATTATCAAAAAGAATACGAATCATATTAAAGATAATATAGCATAAGAAAGTAAGAAAGTGATGTTAATTTTAAGTTCCAGATCAGGAAAACCTTTATATAATCCCTATATCTTTTGAGCTAAGGAGAAAAGTTACAAGGTCATTTCTAGATAAGAGGATACAACATTACAAAACAAACAAAAACTGGCTGACTCCATTTATAATAGCAAATGTGCATACTTATATTAAAAAATTATATACATAGATGTATTAATATACTTATCCAAATGCACATACATATAGACATCAAGAAATATATATATCAAGAAATACATAAAATCTTATACACTGAAGTCATCAAAACATAAAAGTAAGCTTGGACAAGAAGACTCAGTGCCATAAAGACATCAAAGCTCCCTAAGTTAATTTATAAATTTAATGTAAACTCTATATAATACCATTAAGGTTTTTCTCTTGAGTTATATAGATGACATGATGCAATATTGGGATTTCCTTCAAATAATCAAATAGGAAAACTGTTCATGGATTGATCATTATTTAACGGTATGATGAACACATGGGAATTTACTATATCATCCTCTCTGTTATAATGTTTGACATTTTTTATGATAAACATTTTAAATTATAAATTAAAGATGATGGCAGGTGTGACAGGAAATAAGGAAGTCCTTGGTAAAACCCACAATATTAAATCTTCAACATGAAATACAGTTTCTTGGGATGATATTCAGTATTTTTCATCATCAAGCCAATTAGTCCATCAAGAACTTTACAGTGATGAATAGCAGTGGACTGGAATGTTGTGATATTCAAAGGGTTGTTTTGTATGTAAAGGGTCATTTTGTGCCTATCACAATGGAAGGATGCCTACTGCTGAACCAAACTATAAAAATGAATAATGTCTTTATGTTCAAAATACAAAGCCCACAATATATTAATTGTCCCGTTACTACAAATGTTGCTTGCAATCCAGGGGTTTTGTTGTTGTTGTTGTTGTTTTGCATTTTAATAGAAAAAAATATCTTAACTATGCAGTCACATAAGTAGAATCATAGCATGTTAAGTTTTTTTACAAATTCAAAAGTCATTTGACTTTTATACTTAACAAATGAGGAAACAGAATATTTTGACTTTTCAAAGTATTATTGACTGAGCTGAGGCTAAAACCCAGAACCTCCCCATTCCAAAGTAGTGCTTCTTTCACTGCCCAATCTAAAATTATGCAATAAGATAGCATACCTTTCAAATAAATCATACTGATTGTTACTAATGAAAACTCTCCAATGAAGATTGAAGAAAGATTTGACTCCCTTCTAATAACTCCACCTTTCCCTAATATATGGTGGATGCCTTAAAGGAGCCTTGTATCTGCTATTGCTATTAAGTAACCTTGATTATTCCCCAAACTCTTTCACAGCGCCTGGCATACAGTAGGCAGCTAATTAATGCTCACTGGAGAATAAAGGATGTGGCAGATCTGTATGTCAACAACTGCAAAGATTTATCTAAAAGCAAAATGCCACTTTCTGTCAATGAAGTGACAGATGTGGTGCAATGTGTTTCTAAAATATTGACATAATTAGGCATAGGACACTATTGGTGGTGTATTTTTTTTTTTTCAGAGAGGAAGGGAGAGGGAGATAGAAACATCAACGATGAGAGAGAATCATTGATTGACTGCCTCATGAACACACCCTACTGTGGGGATCCAGCCCACAACCTGGGCATGTGCCCTTGACTGGAATCCACCTCCCGGGACCCTTCAGTCCACAGGCTGATGCTCCATCCACTTAGCAAAATCAGCTACAGCAATTAGTATAATTTTTTATTTGTTTGTTTGTTTGTTTTGAAAAACAAAACAAAACTCAATTCCAATAATCCAGGCTGGTATGTGTAGTATGTAAAGTGTCTATTGGTTAACATAAGGCTCATAAAAACCCAATATACAATTTTACTAAATTTAAATAATGAAGAAAAATTAAGCAATAATGCTAACATAATATGTTGAAGTTTTGCAGTTCATAATTAGAATACACGCTAAAATCCAATAATTAAAAATTAATTTTAGGGAGAGAAAAAGTATTTTTAAGTGCCAAAGAAATAAAATAAATTGCATGACTGAATTCATTTTTATGCATAAAAGAATCTATGAAACAGTTTCTAAAACAATAATTAATTCTTATAAATAAATCCTTTCCTGATGCATTTATTTGTGAGGGGAATTCATTTTTTGCTCCTATGCCCAGTATCTCTAATGAAGGAAAGTTCTTTGAGTATGAATACCTTCATGTGAATCCAACAGAAACTTTTTACTGCTCTGAATAAAGGAGTTATAGAAAATTAAATAACTGATTCTTGTGTTAAAGGACTTCTTAGTGCACCCTTGTGGTAAAAAAATGTTACAATGCAACCTTAAAAGTTTCAGGGCATAAAGTCAGCCCTAGAGGAAGCAATGGTGAATCATCTGTTCAGTACTTTTAGGAAACACCAGAAATGCCCTACCTGATCATGAAAAATAAATTTAGTGAGTTTTATTTTGTAAAAGAAGATACAACATAAGAGATTTGACTAGAAAGGTTAGAACAAAAAGAAAATCACAAATTAAGTTTATAAAAAGGCCATGGAAAATATCACCACTGAGCAAGTATCACTGGATTCATTTGCGCCAAATTGCTTGTTCAACTTCTATGTTTTATCACATGAGAAAATAGTATTTGGACAATGGTCCTTCATTTCTCTCAGTTTATCAAACCTAGTCACAACTCTTGCCTTACTATTTTTAGCTGAACAAGAGATGCCTTTGTCCTGTGCAGAAATGGATGTTGTGTTCACATCAACTGATATCGAGGGAGACACAACATAGTGTTTAACTTAAGAAAAAGATTAGGATGAAGAGCATTGTGCATAGCTTTGAAAATAAAATAAGTTAAAAACAAAAAAAAAAACATTTGCAAGGTAAGTTTAATCTGTGGAAAGCAAATTTGATATTTCAGATAAAAATAACTTTCAAAAGGAAGTAATAATACTATATTTTTATACACATGTACATCAAAGCAAATAGAATTTGTCTGATATACATTAGTTCTTATAATAACTAAATTCAATCTAAAACATTCCTATTTTTTCTGGTTACTTTTAGGAAACTTGTGGTTAACTTGGATAATTTTATACCAAAGGTATCTATTGCAAAGGTAAAGCAGAAATATATGCAGAATATTTATATCCATAATGTTTGTAATAGCAAATCTTATAAACAATTAAAAGTGTACTGACAGGCAAATGGATGACTAAATTGTATATTCATACAATGCAACAATGAATGTCAAATAATGAATGAATCAATATTACATAAAACAACACCAGTGAATGGAAACAATCCAAATTTAAAAGGGAAAGGTAAGTATAAAATTTAAAACAAAAAAATCTACTTGCTAGGATACTTAGTGATGATTAAGACATATTTTTAATAGCAAGATAATATCCACATATGGTCCAATATAATAGAGACTAGGAGGTGATGAGAATTAGGTAGGGTTTAGTGATGACAGAGACCAGATAATTTAATGTCTTGTTTTGTAAGCAGGGTGTTAGGTGAACTGGTATCTGTTATATTATTGCTTGAAAACAAAAACAAACAAATAAGTTATGCAAGAGCCAGGGATGATGGCATATGATAAGACAAAGATAAATATCAATCCAATCTGTACCCTGGAATACAAACAAAAGGATACAAATGAAGACAAATTTTAATTAATATATCAGTTTCTTAAAAGTAAGAAATGATATGATCTATAATAATAAAAGGGTAATATGCTAATTAAACAGGATGTCCTTCCGGACAACCTTCCGGATGAAGCCGGGGCTGTGAGGGAAGCCCAGGTCCCAGGTGCCAGAGGAAAGTTGGTGTCAGCATCCAGGGGAAGGAAGGCCTACTGCTGCACAATTTTCGTGCACTGGGCCTCTAGTAGGTATATAACACAGCTAGGTATTATACAAGTTCGAAAATGTTGTAGTTCAGCTCTGTACCAATAACTGACCTTCTGGTGATCTATTCACACATAAGTACATAAGGCAGAGATCATGATGATCAATTGTTGACCCTTATATGTCCACAAAATTAATCCCAGTGCTTTGTATATAGCAATACTTACCAAATATTTCATGATAAATTGATGTTTGATTCAAATATTAATCCAGATTATATTTAAATATTAAATGCATTAAACATAGAGAAAAATAATTATTTTTCAAAAAATAAACATCATTATATGCATACTTTAAAATCATTTAAATTAAAAAAATAGTTTTATCTAATCTAATAAAAGAGTAATATTGAAATTGACCATTTCTATGGGATGCCTAAGTCACACCCACAAGCCAATCAGAGTGGCTGTATGCAAATTAACCCAGCCAAGATGGAAGCTGGCAGTCATGGAGCTGGAGTAAACAGGCAGCTTCCGTTGCAGCAAGAGTAAACTGTCTGCCGGCTAGCCGGCTGGGCTTCTGCTGGCTCCAGGCAACATACTTGAAACATTGTCTCAATTATAGAAGCCTCAGAGCTGAAACAAACAGAGGCTTCATTACCTGCCTAGGCCTCGGCTTAAAGGAACAGTGTATCAATTATAGAAGATAAATAAACCCCAGAAACCTGCTTCTAGCCAGCCTTGCTGGGACATTGGGTCAATGGGAGATGTGGGCAGCCAGAAAGCCTGAAAACGGCCCTCAACCCCACACTCATGCTGGCCACACCCCAATGGGGTGAGGGACTCCACTGGGGGGGGCTTGGCCAGCCTGCAAACAGCCGTCAGCCCCTCACCCAGGCTGGCCAGGTACCCCAGTGGGGACCCAAATCCTGGGCAGGCTGTGGGCAGCCTGAAAACAGCCCTCAGCTCGTCACCCAGGCTGGCCACACCCCAATGGGGGGAGGGTCCACACTGGAGAGCTTGGCCAGCCTGCAAACAGCCATCAGCCCCTCACCCAGGCTGACCAGGCACGTCAGCAGGTGGACATCCCCAGAGGGGTCCCAGACTGCGAGAGGGCACAGGCCAGGTTGAGGGACCTCCCAAGTGCACAAATTTTTGTGCACCGGGCCCCTAGTATGTCAATAATTAACAACATTACAGTTTTTATAAGAATATGCTCCTTATCTAAAGTGTAGAAATGAAATATTCATTCTTTATTTTGATCCTTTGATTTTTTTAAGTTGTAAATGCCATCTTTTCTTTCTTGTTAAATAATTTTTGTTTGGTGGTTTGTAATAAGACTAGGAATTTTGCCCACCACCAGTCAAGACAAATAGCCTTTGCCTCATTAGAGAATCTGGCGTGTTCTGAGAAGCCAAGGGGAGAGGAACCTGGAACATGAAATAGGCTAGGAATATTGGAAGCGATTTTAAGAAGATGCCAGCTGGCCTGGAAAAGGAGTAGAAGGACCTTTCCTGAAATAAAATTGAATAGTTATGCCAACCTTGAAGAGGGTGAATTCTGGAACTAAACAAAAAGCCCTGGAGAAAGGCCAGATGACTCAGTAGGAGTGATGAGAAAGAAGGTGAATAAACCTCATTGCAAACCTGAGTTGTTGAAAACAGCTGTACTCAGAACTATTTAGAAATAAAAGACACTTAGAATATAAGTCATAGTAACATAATTTCATTCAGAATTCATTTAATCTTAAAAGTAAAACGTCAAAAATATCGAGGATCGCTGTTTTCAACTTCATCCTCTCCATAACAACCCCAAATAATAAGATGCTATAGGAAATACTAAGTGCCTGTTATGCACTAAGTACTGATCTAAATCTAGAGAAAGTATACTTTTAACTGAAGAAGCAAAGAATGAATAAGGGATAGCTAGGAGAAGGGGACAAAAAATGTGTCATCATCTAGTGATGCAAGGCTGTCTCATACTTTTGAAGAACTCCAAGTTAAGTGCCTGGAGGACAGGGTATAAAAGAAAGACTTGGAAGGTATTGAATTGGAGGGAATATGGCCAGATTTGGATGGAAGGCCTCTAAATCATATTGGGGTTTTTTTCTTTATTGATTATGGTATTACATATGTGTCCTTATATCCCCATTGCCCCCTTACCCTCATGCCCTCATCCCCCTGGTGTCTGTGTCCATTGGTTAGGCTTATATGCATGCATACAAGTCCTTTGGTTGATCTGTCATTAGAGCTTATTCTTCATGTTAAATGTTATGGGAAGCCATGAAGGATTTTTTAGCAGAGTTCTTGCTCAGCTACATATTTTCAAAAATTACTTTAGTTGCACCCAGAGGAATTTTCTAGAAGAGATTGAAAATAGAGGAAGGAAGTGGATGTAAAAAACATTAAAAATGTTCAGAGAGCCTGGCTGGTGTGGCCCCGTGGTTGAGCACAGACCTATAAACTGGGAGGTTGCAGTTTGATTACAGGTCAGGGCAGCTTATCAATGATTCTCTCTCATCATTGAAGTTTTTATCTCTCCCTCCCTCCCTTTACTTTCTGAAATCAATAAATCAATATTTTTTTTAATGTTTAGATAAAAAAATAGAATGATGGTACTGACTTTCTCCTCTGAACAAAAAGTAGCAGAGCTAGACTTCACCCTTCTACTTAAAACAACTTATCAAAGCAAACAAAAATATATGAAACAATATTGACAGTATATCAGACAGTCATTCCTGAGAGATGGAAGATAATAAGTACTACTGCCCCAGCTTACTGCCTTGAAAGAACTTCCCAGCTTCTGTGCAGGGATGGGTTACACAGGAAGACACTGGCATCCTCCCTGGGTGGAGGAGAAACAGAGCTGAAAATCCAGAAAGACCAAGATGACTTAGAGTCAAAGAAAACAATATCAGTGAGAAGGTAACTTCACAGAAAGTGAACCCCAGAGAACTGTGGAGGGAGGGTTCAGCTCTAGTATCCTGACAAGTACTCCCTGGTGTGTGAATGTGAGGAGACAGCCAAGGCCCAGAAAAATGAAAACATCTGTTAATTAGAGGGACCGTACTCGAAGCTCAGCCAGGACCAGAAGTAGTGCCTGCTCCCACCAGCCAGGCTGGAAACCTCAGGTGCATTGTGTAAGAGTACTCAGACGGGTTTTGACTCAGTAATGGAGAAAAATCAATCCTAGATTCAATGCTGCTCTCGTCTTGATAAACAAATTTTAAAAAACAAGACCAGAACAGATCAAACTGTTTCCAAGTATCTTAACTGGCTTGAGAAGAAAAAGTACAAATATTTCTGAAAATACAGAAATATGTATCCAAGTAACATTCATATTTCTAAGTAACATTTATATTTCCTGTCATTCAATTTAAAAAAATCAACAAGCACCCAAAGAATCAGGAAATTATGTTAGGAGAAAAAGCAATCGGTTATAACTGACCCAGAACTGGATTAGACGTTAAAATTAGTAGACAGAACATGAAGCACATTCATCATTATAATTGTATTTTTATATACTTAAAGTCTAGAGAGACTGAGCATGTTAGGTAGAGATATAGAAAATATATGTATATTTTCACAGTGTATTAAAAAATATATATAGGGATTGGCAAAAGTAGGCTTACAGTAGTGCGTATACAAAACAGCTATTCTTGTTTTATTATTTATTGACTATTGTATTATTTTACATACAAACAATTGTAAACATACTTTTTTCCATCTTTATATTTGTAATTATATATATGTATATATATATGTATGTGTGTATATATATATATATTTTTTTTTTTTCAGTGTAATAAAATAAGGTAATTCAATTCCTCTATTTTTTTTTTCCAAAACTGCTTGGTCTGTTCTATCTCCAGAGAATCTTGTTGACAATTTGATGGGAATAGTGTTTAGTTTATAGGTTTATTTGTAAAGAATTGATATCTTTATGAGATTGTTTTTCCAATCTATGAACATAGTTTCCCTCTCCCTTTATATAGGTCTTCTTTATTTCTTTCAACATGGTTTTGTAGTTTTTAGCATGCAGATACATTGATGAATTTTTGAGTATTGAACTAGACTTGCACAGCTGGAATAAAATCCAACTGACTATTGTGTATAATTTTAAAGTGTATTTCTGATTTGATTTGCCAATATTTTGAGAATTTTTGTGTCTATGTTTATAAGAAAGTATTTGCTTTTTTGTACATCTTCTTCTGCTTTTGGTCTTAGAGTAGTGCTAGCCTCAATAAAAAGTGTTGGGAAGTGTTCTCTTCTGTTTCTATGAAAGACTGTGTAGAACTGATATTCTTCTTTCAGCACTTGGTAGAATTAATTCTTCAGTAAAATCATCTGGAAATTTGTTTCCCAGAAGCTTTTAAATTACAGATCAATTTTTCTAACATGTACAAAAGCATTCAAATTATCTACTTAATCTCTGGTGAGCTTGAATGGTTAATGGTATTTGAGGAATTGGTTTAGTTATTTGTAATTTGCCAGTATAAATATTCTGGTCTGGATACTGGACTGTCTAAGATGTCACCACTGACAGAAGCTGGATGATGGATACATGGACCCTCATTTATACAACTTCTAGTGCGTCTACAGTGTTGTTTTCAAAATAAAAAAGTATGTAGAAAGAAGTACATATATGTTTACAGCAACTATTAATTTGTTAAATTGTACAAGTTCAAATGCTTATTTCTATGAGAATTTCTACCACATGATTCTTTGCTTTTTATTTCTTTGATTGCAGTCCTTTCTGGTTTGAATGACAATCAATCAATGAATAACTCAATCTTTTCTATCCTCATATTAATTTAGTAGAAAAATACTCTCAACACTGCTGCCTGTGCTCACTTCTTGTAGGCAGTGTACCACATAATTATGTTAGTTAAGCTCTCTCAGGTTGGAAGTAATCTTTTAGGATATGCTGATATTATCTCAGTTGATAGGGATTTATTTTAATTATAACTAGTGTTCCCAAGACTTAATAGACTTATTTTTAAAAATGGAAAGTTATTTAATCATCATCCTCTGTCCTTTCTGCCTAATCAGAAGAAAGTGCTCCTCCTCTTATTCTCTAGTTTTAACTGTTTTCTGGAAGTGTTCAAAGACAGTTTCACTTGCTTAGGAAGCAGTCTGTCAACTGGAGTCAGTATTGTCCTGTTTATATTCATCTTCAGTTCTCCTTTGGGCATATAATATCCATACCTATGACCACAAAAGGCCTTGGAAAAGAGGCACTGCTTCTAGCCATTACAATCCAATGCCCCAAGCTTTAGAACTGACTCCAAGACTAGAAGGATGTTGCGTTAAATGCAGATCTGGGAAAAATAACCTCTTCACTAACAACTTACGTGAGCATCAACCCTGCTCCATAGGGCTCCTAACTCATGGCACCTATACAAGTAGTTCCACCAAATTTGGTCATAATTTCCTGCCTTGGATACCACATAATTCTTTCAATAGGATGGAGGAATTATGTCTTTATAACCCCTTTCACTGAGTTAACTCCATGTTAAATGGTAATGAGCTCAAAATTAAAGAAGTTTTTTCTCTATCTTCTTTCTTTAAAAAAATTCCTACTAGCCCTAACTGGTTTGGCTCACTGGATAGAGCATTGGCCTGCAGACTGAAAGGTCCCAGGTTCGATTCCAGGCAAAGGCATGTACCTTGGTTGCTGGGATATCCCTAGTAGGGGGTGTGCAGGAGGCAGCTGATCAATGTTTCTCTCTCATTGATGTTTCTACCTCTCTATCCCTCTCCCTTCCTCTCTGTAAAAAATCAATAAACTATGTTTTTTTTAATTCCTACTCATGACTAAAATTCTTCTTCTCTAGTTAGAAAATACTTTACATATGTGAATACTGATATTTGTGATAAGTAGGATCAGATAAAATTTTAGCATCTTTGCATCATCTTAGCTAATCAAAATTTTCCTGTTCCAAAAGGATGCATGGCAGAAAGAAAATATGAACAGCAACAAGTCATACTTCATAGAAACTAGAATATAGTAGTAGCTCTAGTAAAAATCAGATACACCTGACTCTTTGTTCTATCAGGAGTGTTTTGAGCCTATGACTTAACCTTATGGTGAGTTAGCAAAGTCCTGATTCTTCATACTGACTTCATGAGGTTGAAGATTCCTTCTCAGTATGTCTCATACTCTGATGCCCTAAAAAAGTTCAGAATTGTTTATTTTATCACTATTACCCCTATTGAAAGAACTCATCAGGCAACTGACCATCCATTCTTGGGGCAGGCATTTATCCTGATGCAATCAGCCATGGAAAACTGTCCACAGACAGTAAGTACTCTTATATGTGCCAAGTTTCCAAACATAATAGATTTGTCTTCTGCAGTTAAGATTTTGATACTTGATGATCATGTTTAATGTCTCAAGTATCTTAAATAAATACAAGAAGACTATTAAGCCTGTCCATTGCTGGCAATGCCTTGAAGTCAGACAGACAGACCAAGGTTTCTATGCTGTGTGCCTTCTACCTACAAAATATGTCTGATATTTTCATCTTGCTATGTAAATATTGAGTAATTGAATGAAATGATTTAATCTATCTTTGTTTGTTTATCTTTAGAATAAAAATTGGTAGCACGGCTGTTATTGACTGAATGTTTGTGTGCCCTCCCCTAAAATCCAAATGTTGAAATTCTAACTTATGATGTGACAATATTAGGTGGTGGGGCCTTTATGGAGTAACTAGGTCATGAAAGTGGTGCCCTCATGAATGTGATCAGTGCCCTTCTAAAAAAACATATGGAAACTCGCTTACTCATTCTCTGCTCCCCACCATGTGAAGATACAAGAAGAATACAGTCATCTACAAGCCAGAAAGTGGATCCTCACCAGACACAGGGGCTGCCAGTATCTTGATCTTGGACTTCCTAGCATCCATAACTGTGAGAAATAAATATTTGTTGTTTAAGCCATTCAGTCTGGTATTTTGTTATAGCAGCTCAAACTGACTAAAACAACAGCTGATGCATAACCAGCATTTCAGAATTAGTAGTAATAAGTACATTATTAATAACAAGCTATTAATAGGTGTTACATGGAAGCTCAGCCAGTGTGGCTCAGTAGTTGAGCATTGACCTATGAACCAAGAGGTCAGGGTTCAATTCCTGGTTGGGGCACATGCCTGGGTTACGGGCTCAATCCCTAGTGGGAGGTGTGCAGGAGGCAGTGGATCAACGATTCTTTCTCATTATTGATGTTTCTATCTCTCTCTCCCTCTCTCTTCCTCTCTGAACTCAATTAAAAAAAATATTTTTAAGTAGATGCTACATGTAAAAAAAGATATCAAAGTCAATTCAAATCACACATAATTTTTGAGTACTTACAAGTACTATTCAAAGCACTTGTTATACATTAATTTATTCAACCCTCACAAGAAAACTATGAAGCAGTTATTGTTATTATTATTTCCACTTTGTAGATTATGGAATTTAGAAACAGGAAGATTATATAATTGGCCAAGGTCACATAGCTAAATTATGCCAGAGTCAGAATATTATCTGACTGCAAACCTTGAGCTCCTCACTAATGCACTTCAAAATAAACTTGGACATATTATGTCAAGCAGATTTCTTCAACAGGACATATGAGAGAGAGTATTATGTTAAAGTGTATTGAATGTAAAACATGAGATATAGTTTATATTTATTATACTGCATTTATTAAGCCATAAAACCCTTTGTGTTTTATGAATCATCCCACAGGATATTCTGGGGCTTGCTTCAGAAAATGTGGCTCAAGGAATAAAAATTCATTCCATAAAAAATCAGTTTTACTATTCCTTTTTGGTTAATTCCCATTTATATTATTTTCCTAAAGTTTGAAAGTGGGAGAATTTTATGCATGGCACCAGCATTATGCCTTTACCATGCTGCGCATGTGAATACATATATGAGTTGTCTTAGAAATCAGTGAGAGGTATAATTCCAGGAAGCTAGAGGCTTAAATGTTTGTTTATTCATATATATATACACATATACACACATACTAGAGGCCTGGTGCACAAAAATTTGTGCACTCGGGGGGGGGGGGTCCCCTCAGCCCGGTCTATGCCCACTCACAGACTGGGACCCCTTGGGGGATGTCCACCAACTGGTGTGCCTGACCAGCCTGGGTGAGGGGCTGATGGCCATCTCAGGCTGCCCACAGCCCCTTCAGGGTTCAGGTCCCTACTGGGGTGCCTGGACAGCCTGGGTGAGGGGCAGAGGACCATTTCAGGCTGCCCACAGCCCCTTCAGGATTTGGGTCCCTACTGGGGTGCCTGGCTAGAAGCAGATATCTGGGATTTATTTAACTTCTATAATTGAATCTTTGTTGCCTTGGTCCCCCACTCAAAGCCTGGGTTGCCACTGGCAACCCAAGGTCCCAGCCCAGCAGGTATCTTGGGTTTGTTTATCTTCTATAATTGAAACTTTGTAGCCTTGAGTAGAGCTCAGGGCCCGAAGGACCCTGGCTTCCTCCATTGCCTGGGGCAACTCCAGCTCCTTGGCGACTGCCTTCTTAGTTAATTTGCATACTTGCTCTTGATTGGTTGGTGGGCGTGGCTTGTGAGTATAAGGGAGTGAGGATCAATTTACATATTACTCTTTTATTAGATTAGATCTTTGTTTCAAAGGCATCAGGAAAGAGTTTGTAATTTGATACAAGAGTATTCAAGATTATTGGGGCTGGAATGAGTTCTATCATCACCAAAAAGACACCGAGAAGGGTCACAATATCTGCCCCAGAAGATGAAGTTTGGAAGGGAGAAGGAGAGAGTGAAGTTCCTTCAGAGCAACTCATTTAAATAAGAGAGTAAGTTAAACTTTCTTAAGGAATAAATAACCCAGATATCAGACCGGCAGGGACTCTCTAATCTAGAACAGTGGATACTTGTTTTTTTCTGCCAAGACTTATGTATGAAGAAAATATAAACCTACTGGTAATAAGGACTTATAATAGACTAGAGGCCTGGTTCAGGGTCCCTAGGCCTGGCTGGTAATCAGGGCCAATCAGGGTCTCCTGGCTGCCGGTCAGGGCTTATCTTCCCCAGCTGCCGGCTGTCTGCTTGGGACTTCCTTCATTCCATGCTGCCCCCTGGTAGTCAGTGAACATCATGGCAAGCGATTGGTCTCCCAGTCAAACTCCCATGGGGATAATTTGCATATTAGGCATATATACATATATATACACACATACATACATGGACAAGAAGAAAGCATGGGCAAGAAGGCAGGTGTGTGTGTGTGTAATCTGTAAGTTTGATCTTTGCTACATGTAATCCTCAATTAGAATTTCTCATGGAGGATCTGTCAGTTTCTTGCAGATACCATGAAAGTATGTAGTGGAGAACCAGGGAACATAATGTTCTGTGTTCTCAATTGTTCTGGAATTGCACTCCCAAGTCCCATTTTCATTGGAGGAAGCATGAGGTGATATGAGGGGGGAAAATGAGGAAGTGAATGCTTAGGGCATGATAAAGGCAAAGGAGGAATGTAGGTAGCCTGGGTGTGAAGTAACTGTAGTGGTTTGAACTCCTGAGGTACACAGGAGCCATGAATTTAGAATAGGACTTTGCTTGACATTCTTCAGTCTCCCCCCTTTCATAACCTCTTTTTCTAACCCAGAACTTTTGCTTTTTAAACCCTTAACTAGGTAAAATATTTGTTTTCTCATGTTTAAATAAAGCAAATTCAAAGGGGCAAACTATGGTTCTGTTTTCTCATTGACTGAAACTTTAGTGACCTTCACGATGACATTTGTTTGTCGTTAGTCTTGATACATTGTTTACTTGATATAAAAATGTGAATATAATAAAGCAGCAGTTTTAAAGTTTTAAACATTGATATTATACTAACATGTTTCATAATATTAGCACTATTATTGTTATAATTTATAGATCACATATCTATTCATTAAGAGCAAATGTGCTGTATTAGCTATATCATCATTTTTAGCATTATATCAAATTATTTTGATCTTTATGAACATGTGATTTCACTGAAGGTAGAGAAGGTCTTATAGAACTCTATACCCAGTACACAGAGCAATGTGTTATACTGCAGATGTTCAGTAAATATTTATAGATTTAATAAATTAATAAGTGATCAAAGTTCAACAAATCCTGCTAGAGTCAAATGAACAATTTATCTTTTTTCACATGTCTTGCATTTATACAAGATTTTCAATAGTTATATTTCTTTCTAAAAATTTAATTTTAACTGTAGCTTCCATATGTGTATTTTTATATCTCTATATAATATTATATTTCATTTCAAAGTTCATACTTTCATTGAAATTTAGTTTTATTTACTTAGTTCAGTTCAATAACCTACATAAGTTATTCAGTCTTTATTGCTGTAAGATTGAGTCAAATCAAGTTCTCAATATCATCTCATGCTTTCCCCTCAGTGAAAGGGGGACTCAGAAGGGCCATTCTCAATTATTAGGTTCAATATTCATCTTAAACCACTAGAGTATATATTTCACATTTATAAGTTTAAAGTTATTAATATTACCTTGAATTTGTACAAGTTTTCTTAGTAATAGCTCAGATATACAAGTTCATTCATTTATCTACAATAAGCATAGGGAAAATAAAACTGTTTTAGTAAGCAGTAATTTCTTCAGACTAATACATTCTTTTTTAAAAAGTATATTTTATTCATTTTTTTACAGAGAGAAGAAGGGAGAAAAAGAGGGATAGAGAGTTAGAAACATCAATGAGAGAGAAACATTGATCAGCTGCCTCCTGCACACCTCCTACTGGGGATGTGCCTGCAACCAAGGTACATGCCCTTGACCAGAATTAAACCTGGGACCCTTCAGTCCCCAGGCCGACGCTCTATCCACTGAGCCAAACTGGTCAGAGCAGACTAATACATTCTTGTCCATCAAATCTAAACACTACTAAATAACGAAATTCAGAATAATATACACTTTATTAGAGTAGGATTAAATGGCATTTTTAAATAAAACAGAATAAATTTTATGAATTAATGACATTGAAAATGAATATACATAAGCTCATATTCCTATATTATCATCATATCATACATATTCAAATAATAGTACCAGAAAAGAAAAATAAAATAATTAGTGTGGATAGCACTATAAGATTCTAAAGTATAATTTTGTTTAGAATAGTAAAAACATGCTGGAGCCAAGTGCTAATATGCTGTGGTTCAAGGAATGGAAAGTCACCCATAAGGATGGCAATGCCAGTGGAACCATGTTGTGGTTTGCATTCTACTACCAACTCATCCAAATGACTCGCTCCTGTGTCTGGCCCTCAGCATGTCTACAAAACTGGTGGTATGAGTCCTGTCCCTGTGGGCAGCGTGGAAACTGGTGTTCTCAAACCCAGCATGGTGGTCACCTGTGCTCCACGCAACGTTACAACTGAAGTAAAGTCTGCTGAAATGTACCATGAAGCTTTGAGTAAAGCTCTTCCTGGAGACAACGTGGGCTCCAATGTCAAGAACACGTCTGTCAAAGATGTTCTCTGTGGCAGTGTGGCTGATGACAGCAAAAATGACCCACCAGCAAAAACAGCTGGCTTCCCAGCTCAGGTGATTATCCTGAGCCATCCAGGCTGGATCAGTGCTGGAAATGCACCTGTGCTGGATTGTCACCCAAATCATACTGCCCGCAAATTTGCTAAGCTGAAGAAGATGGATCTCATTCTGGGAAAAAGCTGGAAGATGGCCCTAAGTTTTTGAAATCTGGTGATGCTGCCATTGTCAACATGGTTCCTGGCAAGCCCGTGTGTGTTGAGAGCTACCCCCCTCTGGGCCGTTTCGCTGTTCATGACATGAGACAGACAGTTGCTGTGGGTGTCATCAAAGCATGGACGAGAAGGCAGCTGGAGCTAGCAAAGTCACCAAATCTGCACAGAAAGCTCAGAAGGCTAAATGAATATCCCCAATTACTGCCACCCCAGTCTTAACCAGTGATGGAAGAACGGTCTCAGAACTGGTCTCTACTGGCCACTTAAGTTTAATAATAACAGATTGGTTCAGAATTACAATGCATCATAAAAGCTTCAAAAGGAGAGGAAAATGTTTTGTGGACATTTGTATGTGTGTGCAGTTTTTAAGTTATTGGTTTTTAAAATCAGTACGTTTTCATGGAAACAACTTGACCAAAAATCTGTCACAGAATCTGAGACCCATTAAAATAACATTTAATAAGAAACTTGTGTGTTCTTTTAGTCAACACTGTAAGTTCCTGTTATACTACTTAGGTAAAAGACTTCAGAGTTGCCCAGGTCCTATTTCTAGTATTATATCTGCTGATACTTTAGAATTGGCTAAGCTTGTTAACTTTTTTTGGGGGTGGAAACTTTTGTGTGTGTTTTTTTCACTTTATCTAGGGAGGAATAATCTGTTTATACGTGGTAAAAGCTATGTTGGGGAGGGGTCTGCTGGTGTAACTTTAAATAGTTTAGGACAGATAAGAAAAGGGTAACTTGGTTAATATGTAAGCTGGTTTCTAAAGGCCAAATTCTGTTATATTAAAGTTCACATGTTACATATACAATTTTGTAGTTACATCAATATTGAATAAATTTGTTGGTATGTCAAACTTTAGTTTTCCAGCCCAGCTGGTGTGGCTCGGTGGTTGAGCACCAAACTATGAACCAGGAGGTCAGAGTTCGATTCCCAGTCGAGGCACATGTACGGATTATGGGCTTGATCCCCAATAGAAGGCATGCAGGAGGCAGCCAGTCAATAATTCTCTCTCATCATTGATGTTTCTAGCTCTCTCTCCTTCTCCCTTCCTCTCTAAAGTCAATAAAAATATATTAACTTTTTTTTTTTAGTTTTTCAGTTTTACTGGAATATGAATTCACATTTACAAATGTTGAGGTAGTTTAAGAACATAAAGTGAGTCTTAAATAGTACTGAGCATTGTCTTGCTACAATTAATTGTATCCAAATTCTAGGAAAATAAATGATGCTGGAAGCTGAAAAAAAATTGAAGAACATGCATTAATTTTAAGACTTAATTACAGCTACTGAAATCAAGGCAATTTGTCATTGATATAAAAATCAAGCTGTGGATCAAAGGAACAAAATACAGAGTACTGAGTGAGACCTACTCATGTGTGCTTAATTGATTTGTGACAAATTTGACAAGGTAATTTAATGGGATAAAGATAGTATTTTCAACAAATGGTGCTGGAACAACTGGATATAAATATGAAAAACATAAATGTAACCCTTACCTTACAGCATACAAAAATTTAACTCAAAGTGTATTATAAACATAATCTTTAAACCTATATATATAACATTTATATTAAAAAAACATAAGACACAAACAGTGACTGGAATCTTGAAAAAGAAGCACAATGTGATAGGTATCACATTACCTAATATCAAACAATATTACAAGGCTACAGTAATCAACTGGCATAAAAACAGATACATGGACCAATGGAACCAAGTAGAGAATACAGAAGTAAACCGACACCTATATGGCCAATTAAGCTATGACAAAGGAAGCAAGAACATACAATGGTGTAAAGACAATTGATTCAATAAATGTTGTTGGGGAAAATTGGACAGAAACACATAAAAAATAAAACTAGACCACCGTCTTATACCATATACAAGAATAAATCAAAATGCGATAAAGACTCAAATGTAACACCTGAAACCATAAAACTCCTAGTAGAAAACATAGGAAGTAAAATCTCTGACATTTCTCTTAGCAATATTTTTTCAGAAATATCTCCTCAGGCAAGAAAAAAAGTAAAACAAATGGGACTACATAAAAATAAAAAGCTTTTATACAGCAGGGGAAACCATCAACAAAATGAAAAGACAACATTTTGAATGGAACAACACATTCATCAATGATATATTCAATAAGGGATTGATATCCAAAATTTACAAAGAACTGAGACAGTTCAACACCAGGAAACCAAACAATCAAATTTAAAAGTGTGCAAAATACCTGAATAGACATTTCTCTAAAGAGGATTTGCAGATAGTCAATAAGCATATGAAAAGTTGCTCATCATCACCAATCATCAGAGAAATACAAATCAAAACCACAGTGAGATATCAATTCACACCTCTAGAGTGACTACCATCAATAAATCAACTAAGAACAAGTGTTGGCAAGGATATGAAAAATAAAAGGGGCACCTTAGTTCACTATTCGTGAGAATGCAGGATTGGTGCCACCACTATAGAAAACAATGTGGAGTTTCCTCAAAAACAAAAACAAACACACACACACACACACACACACAGAACAAAAGACCTTTATGACTCAGTGATTGCACTTATGCATATGTAGTCAAAGAAACTCAAAGCACTAATTCAAAAGAATATATGCATTCCTATGTTCATTGCAGCATTATTTACAACTAGTAGCCGAGTGCATGAAATTCATGCATGGAGGGGGGATTCACTCAGCCCAGCCTGCACCCTCTCCAATCAAGGACCCCTTGAGGGATGTCCGACATCACTTTCACAATCTGGGACTGCTGGCTCCTAACCACTCACCTGCCTGTCTGCTTGATCACCTCTAATTGCCTCTGCCTGCCTGCCTGATTGCCCCTAACCTCTCTACCTGTCTGCCTGATTGCCCCTAACTGCCCTTCCCTGCTGGCCTGATCTCACTCCCAACTCATCCCCCCTGCCAGCCTGATCTTGCCCCAAATGGCCCTCCCCTGCCAACCTGAATTCGCCCCCAACTGCCCTTCCCCACCAGCCTGATCTCACCCCCAACTGCCCTTCCCTGCCAGCCTGATTGCCCCTAACTGCCTCTGCCTGCCTGATCACCCCCAACTGCCCTCCCCTACAGGCCTGATCTCACCCCCAACTGCCCTCCTCTGCCAGCCAATTTGGTTCTAATTGGTAAGTTTCTAAGGCAGTCAGCGTAAGAGCTCCACCTCCTAGGCAGCCATTGGCTCCTCACAGTTCATCCATATTTGGTTCTGATTGGTCAGTTTCTATGCCAGTCAGCATCTCTGGGCCTATCAATGGGGCCTGATCAGAAAGGCAGAGGCTGATCAGCAGCCCTGGTGGAGGCCTGGAGGCATGACTACTGGCCCTGCCTAGTGAGAAAGAGAGAGGCAAGTGCTGATCAACAGCTGCCATATAGGCTGTGGATCAGACCCTGCTTCTCTCTTCAGTCCTCCCTCTGGGCCTGATCCACAGCCCCCTCAGCAGTCAGTGCTAGGTCATCGCCTGCAGCCGCAGCAGTCAGTGCTGGTTTGCCATGCAACCCAGACTGACTGCAGGACTGACTTCTGGTTGGTTGAGCCTCTGGTCATGATGGACCCAGGATTTTTATATATTAGGATAGTCAAGCTATGGAAGCAACCCAAGTGCCCATCAAGCAGATGGGTGGATTAAAAAGCTGTGGTATATATGCACAATGAATACTACTCAGCCATAAAAGAAATTAAATTAAAATCTTACCCTTTGTGACAGCAAGGAGAAACCTAAAGACTATTATATAAGTGGAATAAATCAGACAGCAAAAGACAAATGCCACATCATGATTTCACTTACATGTAAAATCTGAAAAATAAAATAAACAAATGAAATAGAAACAGTCTCAAAGATACAGAGAACAGACTAATGGTTGCCAGAGGAGAGGGTGATTGGAAGGGGGGGCGCTGTGTGAAAATGGCGAAGGGATTAAGAAGTGCAAACCGGTCACAGGGATGTAAATTACAACAAAGGAAGTATAGACAATAATCTAATCCAATAAAAGCGTAATATTGAAATTGACCATCCCTTTGGGATGCCTAAGCCACGCCCACCAGCCAATCAGAGAAACTGTATGCAAATTAACCCAGCCAAGATGGAGGCCACTGCTCACGAAGCTGAGTAAATAGGCAGTGTCCATTGCAGCAGGAGTGAAATTGTTTGCAGCTGGCTGGCCTTCTCCCGGCTTCTCTAGGCAAGAACATATTTGCAACAATGTCTCAATGATAGAAACCTCAGGAGCTGAAGCAAACAGCAGGCCGGGCCGTCTACTAAGGGCAACATTGTTTCATTATAGAAGCCATGAGCTGAAGCAGAGAGGAGGTTTCATTAACTGCCTAGGCTTCCGTTTAAAGGAACAGTGTATCAATTATAGAAGATAAATAAACCCCAGGAACCTGCTTCCAGCCAGCCTTGCTGAGACATTGGGTCAATGGGAGCTGTGGGCAGCCTAAAAGCTTGAAAGTGCCCCTCAGCCCATCACCCAGGCTTGCCACACCCCAATGGGGTGAGGGACTCCACTGGGGGGCTTGGCCAGCCTGAAAACAGCCATCAGCCCCTCACCCAGGCTGGCCAGATACCCCAATAGGGGCCCAAAACCTGAAGGGGCTGTGGGCAGCCTGAAAACGGCCCTCAGCCCATCACCCAGGCTGGCCACACCCCAATGGGGTGAGGGTCCACACTGGGGGGCTTGGCCAGCCTGCAAACAGCCATCAGCCCCTCACCCAGGCTGACCACGCACACCAGCAGGTGGACATCCCCAGAGGGGTCCCAGACTGCGAGAGGGCACAGACCGGGCTGAGGGACCTCCCGAGTGCACAAATTTTTGTGCACCGGGCCCCTAGTACTGTAATAACTATGGATGGGGCCCAGTGAGTACGTCTATTATCAGAGGAATCACTTTGTAAAGTATATGATTGTCTAGCCACCATGTTGTATGCCTAAAACCAATACAGAACAATATTGAATGTAAACTGTAATTGAAAATAAAAAAGTAAACAAAAAAAAGAAAAAGTTAAATTAAATTTCAAGATTTAAACATTTAGTATTGATTTAAAACCCAACTAAGAGGAACAGGGAGCTCCTCTATTTCTTTTTGGTAGTGAAGTCATAGGACCTGTGGAAAGATTGATATATTTTTAAACTAGAATTTTTTTAGGCCACTCTCAGTCCCCAAAGCCACTTTAGTAGTCCTTGTTCCTGCCTGTCAAGCAAAATAGTTCTAGCTTTTGTGAATATTTCCCTAATAGCTCCACCAATCATTTTTATCTCAGCTGCCAACCTAAGCTTTCATTAGCAAGAGTAAAAAATGCCTATGAAATAGCATAAAGAAGTCCTGAATCAATTTAGTCTTTTGGATGAGTTTTTACTTATATTCATTGAGAATTGTTTCACTACTAGGGAAGACTTCAGAAATCACTACTCACCTAATATCATTTTTCCCTCTCAATGAGATGGTGATGTCTATTATTTCAGGCTCTCAGGCCAAAATGAGGAGGTCATCTTAGCTTTTCTGCCTCTCACATTCAATACAGAAAATATCAGCAAAGCCTGTGGGTTCTACCTTGAAGCATATTGTGAACCTGATTCCTCTGCAATCCCTCATCAGTGCAAAGATCATCATCTTTCCTGTAGTACTTTAATAGTCTCCCACTGAGTCTGCCTATGTTTATTTGAGTTCCACTAAAAGTCTCTTCTTTATATCATATATATAGCATTTATTAACATAAGCCAAATTATGCCCTTTCTAACTCAAAACTCTTCAGTATATTCCCACTTGATAGAGAATAAATTCCAAAGTCCTTCTTAAGGCCCGCAGGCTCTACATGCCCTGGCTCCTCACAATGTCTCAGACCTTGTCTCCTGTCACTCTCCTGTCACAGTGCTCCAGTCACACCACTTCTTTCTAATTCCACAAACATGAAAACCAAGTTCCTCCCTTGGCCTGAATGTTCTTTCCTCAGATAGCACCAGGCTCACTCCACCTCTTAATGTATAGCCCTACTGAAGTGTTCCTTTATTAGGGAGGCATTTCCTGACAAGTTAAAATAGCACTCCTGTGACATTCTCTGTCCCTTTGCTTGCTTTATTTTCTATTAGCTCTCATCACCAACACACACGTACATAGATAT
>PVJC01025382.1:0-24797 GCA_004026665.1 Murina feae | reverse complement strand
TCGGAGCTGAGCTGAAGGGCTCAGCTTCACTTTCGCTCCTGCCGCAATGGAAAGGGCTGTTTACTCAGGTCCGTGAGTGGCGGCCGCCATGTTGGCTGGGCTAATTTGCATACAGCCGCTCTGATTGGCTGGTGGGCGTGGCTTACCCTGTCTCGGAGAAATGGTTAATTTTAATATTTCGCTTTTATTAGTTTAGATAATGCTGCTATGAACATAGAGATGCATATATTCTTTCTATATGTGTTTTGGAATTTTTAGGATATATTCCCACAAGTAGGATCACTGAGTCAAAAGGCAGTTCCATTTGTAATTTTGAGGAAACTCTGTACTGTTTTCCACACTGGCTGTACCAGTCTGCATTCCCCCAAGAGTGCATAGGATTCCCTTTTCTCTGTATCCTCACCAACACTTAATTATAAAGTTGCATAGATCATTGTTGTTTGTTGATTTATTGATGGTAGCCATTCTGCCTGTTGTGAGGTAATACCTCATTGTAGTTTTAATTTGCATCTCACTGATGATTAGTGGTGCTGAGCATTTTCTCATATATCTCCATTAGAGGAGTGTCTATTCAGGTCCTTTGCCCATTTTTTTAATTGAATTGTTTATCTTCCTGGTGTTGAGTTGTCTAAGTTCTTTACATATTTTGGGAATTAACCCCGTATCAGATGTATCCTTGGCAAATGTGTCCCCCTATAGGCCGGTTTTCCTATTCATTTTGTGGATTATTTCTTTTGCTGTGCAGATGCTTTTTAGTCTGATGTAGTCCCAATTGTTTATTTTTCCCTTTTCTCCCTTCACCTAGGAGATATATTGGTAAAAACATTGCTACACAAGATATCTGAGATTTTATTGCCTATCTTTTCTGGTAGGATTTTTGGTTTTGCAACTTACCTATCAATCTTTTATCCATTTTGAATTTATTCTTATTATTCTTGTGTATGATGTAAGTTAATGGTCTAGCTTCTTTCTTTCCTTTTTTTATTTTTTTGCATGCACCTGTTCAATTTTCCCAACACCATTTATTGAAGAGACTATTTTTGCTCCATTGTATGCAGTTGCCTCCTTTCTCAAATATTGATTGACCCAAAAGACTTGGGCTAATTCTGGGCTTGCTGTTCTGTTCCATTGATCTATATACCTGTTTTTATGCCAATACCATACTCTTTTGATTACAGTGGCTTTGTAGTATACCTGATATCTGGTATTGTGATCCCTAAAACTTTTCTATTCTTTCTCATGATTACTGAGGCTATTCAGGATCTTTTTTGGTTTCATATAAAGTTTTGGGATATTTTTCCTAGATTTTTGAAATATGCCATTGGCATTTTAATATGAATTGCATTAAATGTATAGATTGCTTTATGTAGTATGGCTATTTTAATTATGTTGACTATTCCAATCCATGAACACAGCATATGTTTCCACTTGTTTGTATCTTCCTCTATTTCTTTCTTCCATGGCCTTTCATTTTTCTCTTTTAGTATGGGTCTTTTACTTTCTTGGTTAAATTTATTCCTAGGCTAAGGTGATCAGAATTTAACATTGGTAAAGCGGGACACCATTGACCGCTTGGCCGCCGAAAACCGTATCTTCCCTTCCAGTTCTCCTGTCGTTCCTTAGCTTGTCATGTATTCTTTTCAAAAATGGGGACTTTTTTAAAACGCCGTGGGACGTGGGACAAATTGTTAAAAATCAGGATTGTCCCACCAAAAGCAGGATGTCTGGTTACCTTATCCTAGGCACCTTTTGTTGTTGTTGTTGCAATAGTAAATGGGATCATTTCCTCAGTTTCTCTTTTCTGATAGTTCATTATTGGTGTATAAAAATCCCACCAATTTCTGAATATTAATCATCTTGATTTGATTTTTCTGTTACCTTGGCAAGGCAAAACCCCTATTACTCATAAACATGGTTGCTGTGGGATTGGAGGATGTCCCAGCATAAGAATTCTGGCATATATATGGCAGTGTGTTAAAGCCAGGGGAAGGGTGGAAGGGACTGTGTGGAGGTGGGCAAAAGGAGGGATGGGGGAGATCTGTGATAGTGTCAACAAGGAAAAGTTAAAAGTGGTTGTACTCCACTTCAAAGCCAGTCACTGATATTCCCTGATACTGTCCAGCAGCCTAAGCCCCAGCCTATCCCACTGATTCCTCAGTGGGGCTTAAAATGCAGGGTAGGGGAAGTGGGATTCAAGAAGGTGAAGTGAGTGAGATTCCAGAGGGTGAGGTAGTTGCTTTTTCCTGGGCTAATGCTGCTGGGAGGGGATTTTTCCTCTCTAGAAAAATAGCTGCTTTGGGATTGGAAGATGTCCCAGCATATGGATCCTGGCAGCCACTCTCTCATGACTCTCCTAAAAGCCAGTCATCCCAGATTCACCTGAGGTGACTCCAGTCCTCACCACCCTCGTTCTGCTGGAGCCCAGAGCGAGTGGCTGTGAAGAAAATGTTTGCACTTTGGCCCTTTATATGGGTGGCTTTGACTCCAGCGAACTCCTTGACAGAAACACCAGAAAGGATGTTAGAGGGTGCCTGTTCCTGGCTCTGGCACTCAGGGTTGGGGAGGCTGATCTGAGGTGTACGCTTCATGCCTCTCAGGGGGAACCTCCCGCAGGTAAATATCCCTCCATAACCTTAACCTTGGCCAGCTTGCCAGTGGGAGTGAGGCCAGCCCTTCTCCTGACTTTGCCCTTCCTACCAGTCTTGAGGTGGTTTCTGCCATCCTTGGTTAAAAATCTCCTCTTCTGATAGTCTCCAAATAGTAATTCAGAGTTATTATTCTCTGGTTTTGTTGTAAATTCCAGTTTTTACAACAAAAACTGGGAGGTGTTGGGAGCAAGATCTGCGTACTTTGCTGACATCTTGAACCAAACTCGGGAATGTAAATTTATTCAGCCACAGTGGAGACAGTTTGGTAGTTCTCCTGCAAAGTCTCCACAGGGAGCTACAACACTCAGGGCCTATGGGTGACATGGTTTCAATCACTGTTTCCCAACCCAGCCTCTCTGTAACGCTGAGGGGGTTGGGTAGGATTGTCTTTTTGACTATCCTGGCACATTCATGAAAATGAAGTATGAAGTCTAAAAGTGTCTTATTTTGGGAATACAAACTCTGATTGTTACCTATATCTAACTCCAACAACATAGTTACTGACACACAAAACTTCTAGTAGTTTGATTCATTTGGTAAACATGGAAAATAAAAGAAAATTCATTAAAGCTATGATAATAGAAAAGAAAGGGACACAGAAGTAAAGACCTAATCACAGTTTTAATCTCGGTTTTGAATTTTACTTACCAATTAAGCAGTGTTTTCCTCTTATGGGCTACCCCCACCCCCTTGAACAAACATAAAAATTTGTTATTCTTTTCATCTTAACCAAAAAATTCTGGTTAAGACAGTACTTCTCAATCAAGAGTGCTTCCACCCATAGAACATTTAACAATGTCTGCAGGTACTTTTGGTTATCACAATAGAAGAGGAAGGCACTACTAGCATCTAGCGGGTGGAGTCCAAGGAATCATGCTAAGCATCCTGCAGTGTGCAGGACAATTATCTACAACAAAGGATTATGTAGCCCAAAATTTCAATAGTGGCAAAGTTAAAAACCTTGATATAAGGATTAAGATTATTAATTAATTATGAGTAAAGAAAGGTAGAAATATTGATAGTATCTGGGATTCTTTGCATTTTTCACTGAACTTTTTGTTGTCCCAGAATCAGGGCACAACACAAGTGATACACCAACTGTAGAGTTCTAGAAATTAGGACTATCTTTAGAGACTGTTGAAAAACTGAATCAATATAATTCACAATAGAAGAATTTAGGTTTGTCTTCCTTGAGGGTTTAGACTGACATTTTTATCATTTTTTAAATAAATCTTTCTATTTAATGAATGCCAATGTCTGTTGATCCATATCCACTGCTTAAAAGTTAGCTTAGTTCTGTTCAGGCCAACCAAGACAAGTTTTCAGTAGACTTTCTCACTAATACTTATAGCATTTCTGAATATATGATTTTGTGCATAGGACACCCGTGAGTGGCATGATTATTATAATTAGTAATAATTTTCATAAAAATATATTTTTTCAAGTGTTTTGCAGTAATTTCTCATACTAATACCATGTGTCAAATCACAATTATCATCCCCATTTCACAGATGAGAAAACAGCAGTACAGAAAGACTAGTATCTTATTTGAGGTCACAGATTGATTCAAAGTAGGGCTTGGACTGAGAGGTTTTTATTCAATTTTTAGCAAGTAATTCAAGCCTGCTGAGAACGGCAACTAATACAAAGCCTAGGTCAGACCTTGTTTCAAGGAGATTTTCAAAAATATAACTCAGAGAGATTTTATTGTCTTGAGTGGAAAGATGCCAGGATTAACATTTTGTGTTATTTAAATTTTATAATTTTAAATGTGTTACTTCAGTTTAAATTATCTTAATGTAGATTAGTAATGAAATCAGAAATGCATTGTTCAGTGGCACTGTTTTAATACTGAACTAGATTTAAATGTAGTTAGAATTAAGAATATGAAAAAAGAACTGTAATATATGAATCTGAGAAAGTACTTAGATATATGTCTCACATTAAAGGTAAACAGCAGGGTTTAAAAATATCTTATTTAATAAAGAGGGAATATGCTAATGGACACTCACACCACCACAAAGATGGCAATACCCATAGCCAATAAGGAGGGAATATACTAATTGACAGTCCCACCCTCAAAAATGGCCACACCCACAGCCAATAAGGAAGGAATATGCTAATTGACAGTCCCACCCTTAAATATGGTGATGCCCACAGCCAATAAGGAGGGAATATGCTAATTGACTGCTACACCCTCAAAGATGGCAGCACCCACAGCCACAATATGGCAGCACCCAGACCCCTCATCCCCGCCAGGGCAACAGGTGAGCAGCAAGGCCAGGCCTGCTCCCAGGCAGGCTGGGCCACTCCATACACCTGCCTCAGGAGTCCTTCAGTCCTCTCAGCCCCGAGCCACCTCAGGCTGACCCAGGGAGCAGGTAACCAGGGCCAGCAAAGGCTTGCCCTGCTGGCAGTGGCAGCAGCAGAGGTGTGATGGGGTGTTGCCTTCCCCTGATTACTGGGTCGCCTCCCACCCATGAAGGCTCCCAGACTGTGAGGGGAGCAGTCAGGGCTGAAGGACCCCCCCCTCCAGTCCATAAATTTTCATGCACTGGGCCTCTAGTATGTACATAAGGAGACTTAAGTAATACTTTAAACAATAAATAATTTTAATATATATATATATATATATATATATATATATATATATATATAAGCATACTCCCTCTAAGAGGTATGGAAAATGGCTTTCAGTTATCTCAATTTCTTTGCCTGATACTGATGAGACCAATGTTACACCATCAATCCCCAAATGGGTCAATTTGTTTTGCTGTCTTCCTGGACAAAATCTGTACGTAGAACCCTGAACCGCTGTCTCCTCAAATAGCTGTTATGTTCACATGGAGCTGCTGGCAAGGAGTATGCTGTGTCCTTCTTAGTGCCACTCAAACTTTCAGACTGAAGATAATTCTTTCTTACTGATTTTTTCCCCCAGAAATGTCAACTGGTAATAGCAAGAACAGAGAACACCTATTCACAAACCCATCATAAAAAATATAATCTTAAAATGTGATGAACAAATGCAGTTGTGAGAGCCTTAAAGGTTAGGTGTAAGCCTTGTTTGTTACACAAAGTGATCCCTAGTCATTTGAGGAATCAAAATGAGTTTTCAAAAACAATTAAGGAACAAAGGAACTTGATCTTCAATTTAGGAGATACATATACTAAGGACAATCATTTGCTGAATGGATTATAATTAACCACTACATCAATATGATCTCTCCAACTACTACTCTTATATAAAACTAGCGGCCCGGTGCACAAAAATTTGTGCACTCAGGAGGTCCCTCAGCCCAACCTGTGCCCTCTCACAGTCTGGGACCCCTCTGGGGATGTCCGCCTGCTGGCGTGCCTGGTCAGCCTGGCTGAGGGGCTGATGGCTGTTTGCAGGCTGGCCAAGCCCCCCAGTGGGATCCCCCACCCCATTGGGGTGTGGCCAGCCTGGGTGATGGGCTGGGGGGCGTTTTTAGGCTTTCAGGCTTCCCACAGTCCCTTCAGGTTTGGGGTCCCTACTGGGGTACCTGGCCAGCCTGGGTGAGGGGCTGATGGCTGTTTGCAGGCTGGCCAAGCCCCCCAGTGGGGTTCTTCACCCCATTGGGGTGTGGTCAGTCTGAGTGCAGGCCTGAGGGCCGTTTTCAGACTTTCAGGCTGCCCACAGCTCCCATTGACCGAATGTCCCAGCAAGGCTGTCTGGAAGCAGGTTCTTGGTAATTGATAAACTGTTCCTTTAAGCTGAGCCTAGGCAGGTAACAAAGTTTGAAGCCAGGACTGCTGTTTGTTTCAGTTCCTGAGGCTTCTAGGATTGATACTTTGTTGCGAATATGTTGACTGGAGCGGGGAGAAGGCCAGCCCGCAAACAGTTTCACTCCTGCTGCAAAGGAAACTGCCTGTTTACTCAGCTCCCTGAGTGCCGGCCTCCATGTTGGCTGGGTTAATTTGCATATAGCCGCTCTGATTGGCTGGTGGGCGTGGCTTAGGCATCCCGAAGAGATGGTCAATTTCAATATTATGCTTTTATTAGATAAGATTTTATGGTAGCATTTTCAAATGCATTAACGCTAGGAAAAACTTTAGTAAAAATAGCACAATAAAAATAGGAAATCATGGAGTAAGAAAAGAATAGTAATTACAAGCAAAGAAGTAGAAACTCTGGAGACAAAAATCATATTAGTGAAATACCACTGAACATCAAGAGTTCATTTTACCTGCCCCCCTGTTAGTAGAAAACTAACTTTTAATATTTCCCATGAGCCAAATAAATACTTTAGACAAGATATTTGAGCTATTTTTTTCAGTTTCTTAATCTGAAAAATTATAGAAAGAAATGGGGGAAAGTCATAGCTGTAATAAGAGAAAATTAAAAAAGGATTTTCATAAAATTTGATGGAGATGTTTTCAGTTTAATACAAGATAAGTTATACTGAAAGCTAAGTTATAATTTCAGGTAGTTTAAAGGGTGGCAGTGATTATGTGTCAAAAAGAAGACCCCAAATAAAACTCATCTTAGTCTCTGGAAACAGAATTGTTGTATCATCCTGATTCTATCACTTTCTAGTTGTGAGACTTCAGACAAGTTACTTTACCATACAGACCTCCCTTTTTCTTATTTATAGAGTGAAGATTATAATATCTTCTTTGTAAGGTTGTTGTGACAATTTAATGAAAATGCATATGAAAATTTTAACATAATACATAAAATGATTGCTTGCTTGACATTAATACTATCATTACTTGGGATTGATATTGGACTTCATGTTCATATTTGCTTTGTGTTAGTGTTGTTATTAGTATTATTTATAACTAGACGCCTGGCATACCTCTTAGTGCACAAAATTCATACACAGGTAGGGTCCTTAGGCCTAGCCAGTGATCAGAGCCTATCAGGTCCCCACCTCCAACCTCCCCATCTCCTCCATCCTTCGATGCCCATGTGCCACCACCACCATGCAGTTACCTGCCTCATAGCATTCTTGACTCCTCCTTCCCTCGCTCCCATTTTCTGTGCTACCCCCTGGTGGTCAGTGAACATTATAGCAATTGATTGAACTCCGGTCTCCCAGTTGAGCTCCCAAGGGGACACTTTGCATATAAGCCTTTTAATATATTTAATCTAATAAAAGAGTAATATGCAAATTAACCATCACTCTAGGACACCTAAACCACGCCCACCAACCAAGCCACGCCCACCAGCCAATCAGAGTGGCTGTATGCACGTTAACCCAGCCAAGATGGTGGCCTGCAGCCACAGAGCTAGAACAAACAGGAGGCTTCCGTTGCACCAGCAATAGAGTTGAAACTGCCTGCCTAGGCTGGCTGTACCCTCCACTCATGGCAACAATGTCTCAATTATAGAAGCCACAGAGCTGAAGCAAACAGGGGGCTTCGTCAAGGCAACAAAGTTTCAATTATAGAAGATAAATAAACTCCAGAAACCTGATTCCAGCCAGCCTCGCTGGGATGTTGGGTCAATGGGAGCTGTGGGCAGCCTGAAAATGGCCCTCACTCCCTCACCCAGGCTGGCCACACCCCCATGGAATGAGGGTCCCCACTGGGAAGCTTGGCCAGTCTGCAAACAGCCATCAGCCCCTCACCCATGCTGGCCAGGCACACCAGCAGGCAGACATCCCCCAAGGCATCCCAGACTGCGAGAGGGCACAGGCCGGGGTGAGGGATCCCCCTGAGTGCACACTGGGCCCCTAGTAGGATTATAATCAGTGTTTTCAACTTGAAAGGGACTAATATGACAAATTGTTTGTTCAAATACCTCATAACAGATTTTAGAGCTCATGCTTGAGTTAGGAATTTCAGGGTTACCCTAGCTAGTTTGGTTCAGTGGATAGAGTGTCAGCCTGTACGCCAAAGGGTTCTGGGTTTGATTCCAGTCAAGGTCATGTACCTCAGTTGCAGGCTCCTCCCTGGCCAAGGCCCTGGGGCACATGCAAGAGGCAACTGATCTATGTGTTTCTCTCACATCGATGTTTCTTGTCTCTCTTTGTCCTCCACTCTCCCTAAAATCAATGGAAAAATATCCTCAGGTGAGGATTAACTGAAAACAAACAAAAAAAGAATTTCAGAGCTGTTGGAATAATATGAATGTGTTTTATATGTAAGATGGATATACATTTTGCAGGGCAAGGGGTGGAATGCTATGGACTAAATATTCCTGTCTTCCCAAAGTTTATATTGTTGAAGTCTTAATTACCAATTTGATGGTATTTGGATAAGGGTTAGATTATTAGATTAGGCCATGATATTGGGATCTTCATGATAGAATTAATGCTCTTATGCAGAGGAAGAAATATGTGGGTTCTCTTAATCTGCCCTGCAAGGAGATTGCAAGAAGTCAGCAATCTGAAAACCAGTAAAAGAGCTTTCACCAGACACCGAATCTGCTGGCACATTGATCTTGGTTTTCCTAACCTCTGAATTTTGAGAAGTGTTTGTTGCATAAACCATCCATTACATAGTATTTTGTTAAAGCAGCCTGAGCATAATAACATGCCAGGATTCAGATTTCTGTATTTTTTTTAAAATGACTGCAAGGGAGAAGTTGGAAAAGGGAATTTTGAAAATAAGAAAAACTCCAAAACCAAATTAAAAACAAACAAACTTATAGACTCTCTTAAAATGTTGGTTTCTTTCAATTTCTCCTGAATATATCAATGTATATAATTCTATATGGGTATTCACCTAATTGTTTTATAAATTTATCAGTTTATAAATTTAGAATTATTCTATACTTAGAGCTGGACTACCAAGGTCTTCTATTCATTAGTTTTATGAACTTGGTCATGATAGGGACAGAAATCGAATATTGGGGACCAGCTATAATTGTTAAGACATATTAACCATGCTCTGTTAACTGTGATTGTTTTGATCTGATTAAAGTAGGCACCTTCTAACCTAGTTGGGAGTTGCACACAGGACCTGGGAGCTCACCTGGAAATGCAGCCCATCCTCCCCATCAGGGAGCTGCCTATTATCATGGAAAGATTAACAACCTTGTGGCAGAAACCAGAGCCACTAGCCCTTTGCATATGGCCAGCCTTTTGAAGAACCCCAAACTTTTTCAAATCTATCTGTAAACTGACCATTTGGCTATCCCTTTGCCTGCTTCCCAATGTACTGGTAATCTTTGTCCTATCCAATGTAAGCAGCTGGCTTATGGTGAGGTGCAGAGCAGATTTTTGTGGATGACCTGCTGTTCTCCCACACTGCTGGCATTATCAGAATAAACACTCATATATGATTCAACCCTATCTCTGCTGAATTGGCTCAAGGAGTGACAGGCAGCATGGGTCTACATTGTCTGGTTACAGTCGCTTCATATTATAATTTCTCCATTCCTTGGTTTCTCCATCTGAAAAATAGGAGTAATAATAGTAATACTTATGTCATTGAGCTTTTGTGACAGTTAAATGAGTTAACATCTGAGAAGTATTAAATAATTCCTGGCATATACAATGTTCTGTAGAAGTATAACCTGTAAGCATTAGTATGTCTATATTACCATGCCAAAATTTCATTCTACAATGTAATATTTTCAAAGCTATATAATATTAGTATCACTATAATCTAATGTATATAATCAATCCCTTATCATTGGGTATCTATACTAATAAAAGGCCTGTGGCCATGACACCATAACGCAGAATGACTAAACAACCAGTCACCAGGAGGTCCAGAGTCCAGAACACCATGGCCTCAGCAGGGCCATGCACCCTAATTGGGGGCATGGCAGTCTGCAAACCACCAGCACCCCAAGTCCAGGCTGACCTTGACCCCAGCGGGGACCAGTACCCTTATCGGGGGCATGGCTGGACTGTAAACTGCTGGTGCTCCACACCCAGACTGATCTTGCCCCCCAGCAGAATCACCCCTCAGAGAATCGGCCTTTGGTCAGCATGCAGGAATGGCATTCCCCGCACCCAGGACCCATTAGGGCAGCGGGAGCCCCATCCCTCACAGAATCAGCTGTTGGTCAGCTTACTGTCAGTGGCCTGACAGCCAGGAATCCTCTTCACCCACAACCAGGACCCAGACAGGTTATTATTGTTTAATAAATTTATATATTACTTTCATATACATTTTTTTCTAATTTTCTTTAATCTCTGGCACTTCTATTATAAAGGGCAAATAGTGACATTAAAATATTTATTCTAATTAATTCCCTTTCAATGTGCATGAATTTGTGCACCAGGTCACCAGTTTCTAATAATTCTTTTTTTCACTTTTGTATTACTCCAATGAACATCCTTACAATTAAATATTTCTTCATATAACACCTGTCAGGCAATAATACATATGAATCTCACCAAAAAAAAAGTGACTGGGTTTTTACCTGATTATTCTACAGCAAGTCTTATCAGTCCAAATATTACCTGTCATCTTTTTAATGTTTTACTTGTAAATATGGGTAGCCAATGGGATTAGACATATTTTATTATTAACATAGAGACAGTAGGTATCATTAAACTATTCACTCCTCCTATCCAAGTACAAATTGTATTTCACTATGTTCAGTTCTTTACTCATGCTCTGCAGATTTTTCTTTTCTTTGTTTTAAAGCTTTATTGTTGAAAGTATTATATATGTCCTCTTTTTCCTCCTTTGACTCCTTTGAGCCAGCCCTCACCCCCTGTCCCAGGCCTTCAACACCCTATTATCTGTGTCCATGGATTATGCATATATGCATACAAGTTTTTTGGTTGATCTCTTCCTATCAACCCCTGCCTTTCCTCTGAGATTTGAAATCTTGTTCCATGCTTCTATGACTCTGGATCTATTTTATTCATCACTTTATTTTGTTCATTAGATTCCATATATGAGTGAGATCATGTGATGCTTGTCTTTCTCTGACAGGTTTTTCTTTATATAGGTTTCTTTCATTTCTTATTAAGTGCATCCCTAGTATTTTTGGAAAAACTTTTTCTGTTGTTGTATCTTATTTTGTTTGCTTTCCATGGGAAATATATTCAAGCTTGGTATGAATTTTCTTGAGTCTTATACATATTTTTCCCTGAACTTAGAGTCAAGTGTAATTATAGGGTTGAACATAGCTTAAATACCCCTATTGTAAGACAATTATGAAAACCTCTAAGTTGCTGTAAAATTGTGATGCACCTGCAGGTATGCAACTATCATATACTAGGGGCCCAGTGCATGAAACTCATGCACGGGGGGTGGGGTGGGGCAGTCTCTCAGCCCGATCTGCACCCTCTCCAATATGGAGTTCTTGGGGACTCTCACAATCCAGGACCTCTGGTTCTTAACCACTAACCTGCCTGTCTGCCTGATCCCCCTAACTGCCCTCCCCTGCTGGCCTGGTCAACCCTATTAACTTTCTTTTTTAATCTTATCCCCTTCATGCACAATTGTATTTGAATTCCTTATTGGCTTCTTCCTCTCACACAATTTTTCTCCTTTATGTAACACTTTTCCTACTGACTTATCGTTTATAAACTTTTATTTCCTCCTTATTTCCTACTTCTGTTCCATCATCACTCTTCCCATTTTTCTACTACCCTCCTTCCCTTCCCACATTCCTTCTTTCCTTTATCTTTACCCCTGCCCACCCTCCCCTTTTCCTTCCTTCCCACCTTAATTTTTTTTTTTTACTTCCTCCCTCTGACCTGCTTTGCTCCCTCCCCAATTCCTTCCTTCTTCCCATTCTCCTTTTAAGCTCTACCAGTTCCCCCTTTATAACTTTTTTTCCCTCACTCTGTTTCTCTCATCCTACCTTTGCCATGCATTCTTCTCTACTTACTGCCACTATTTTAATACCTAACTACCTGCCTAATTATCCACTATCATTTATCTTTTTTTCTTTTCTGACTTCTTTTAACACTTTGTAATCGGGCATTTTCCCGCCAAATCGTGTCGTAATGGGAATAAAGAAATCCAATAATGGTCTGACTTTGCAAAGTCTATCTGAGTTATCTTGCACATTTTTGTTGTTGAAATGTCAGGCCCTCCATATTTGATGGAATCTGTCTCTACTCATCGTTTTTGGAAAAAACTCCTTTCCTGTGCTTTGGTATAAAAAGCGATATGACGAGTTTACTCATTTCCCGCAAAATTAAAATCTGTCCCCAGTACACAACTATACTTGGTTTTCATTATAGGCCCTACAGTTCACTCATACATCCTCTTTTTTTAAACTCTGCTGTCCACTGAGTCTTTTATAAAGTTCTTCCCTCCATCCTGTTCCATCCCTCCCCCACCAAACTCTCCAGGGCTGCTGCTCCCTCCGCCCACCCCTGCCCATCTCTCCCCAGCTCTGAAGGGAGATGGGGCCTCTCACAGGAGACCCCTGCCCCTGTGGCAGAGGAAATGGAGCCAGCGAGAGAGTGGGCCCAAGAGGTGGTGTGTGTGTGAGAGAGGGAGCAGCCCTTCTTCCCTCATTAAAGCTTCCATGGTGAGGGGGCATTAACCCCCAGCTCAGAGCTCAGTCCCAGCCAGGTGGCAGCTGCCCATGCAGCCCCAGAATGCAGCTGCAAAGCAGGAGCACCTCCACTTCTGGACCATCCACCCCTCCATTCGGGGACCTGCCAATGGCACAGCTTCTGTCTCCCCTGGACAGCAGTGTGGGCTCGCTTCTCCTACCCCTTGACTTCTGCCTGGAATCAGCCTGGAATCCATCATGGGGCACACACACAGAGGCTCAAGCCTCCGTGTGTGTGCCCCGGCCATTGATCACTTTCCAGGCCACAGCCTCGGGGCCGGCTGGCTGGTCCTGCCCCACGCTGAGCTTAGCCCTTCTCGTCTGCCCCCCCCCCCCACATTCCAGAACACCACCACTGGCTGGCTCGCTCCTACTGCCCTGCGACTGAGGCCTGGATCCTGAGGCAGAGGTCTTCCGTCTGCCCTGCTGGACCCTAGGGCTACGGCCTCTGCCAACTTGCCTGGGCTAATTTGCATATAGTTGTTCTGATTGGCTGGTGGGCTTGGCTTAGGCGACCCGAAGAAATGGTCAATTTTAATATTACACTTTTATTAGTTTAGATATTGACTCTATACATATTGTGGTGCAATGAAATGAACAATGCTGGAAAATGATGCTATTAAACCTAACTTTATTCAAAATATCATAATTATGATTAGATTTAATAAAATGGTTTGATTTAATATATCACAATTCATGTAAAAAATTGCGTAAAATTCTTTTTGTAATATCTGCCTTAATTTCATAGTAGCAATTAAAAATCGTAGCAAATAGAAATAAAAGTGCCTTAATTGATCTTTTCATTTGAAATTGCTCTTTAATATTTTTACTGAATTTATTGAAGTTACAATTGTTAATAAAATCATATAGGTTTCAAGTGTACAATTCTATAAGACATGATCTATATAGGGTATTGTGTGTTCAACATCCAAAGTCAAGTATCCTTCTGTCATATTTATACACCCTTTACCCTCTTCTACCAGCTCCTATTCCACATTTCCTCTGGTAATCACCATACTGTTGTCTGTGCCTATCTATACTAATAAAAGCCTACGTGATTCTTGTGCCCTTGCAAGACACCTTCACATCATCACAAGATGGCTGGCAGAGGAGAGCAGTTGGGGGCAAGATCAAGCCAGCAGGGGAGGGAAGTTGGTGGCAACCAGGCCTGAAGGGGAGGGCAGTTGGGGGTGATCAGGCCTACAGGGGTGGGAAGTTGGGGGCCATCAGGCCAGTGGGATCAGGCCTAAACTGGCAGTCAGACATCCCCTGAGGAATTCTGAATTGTGAGAGGGTGCCGGTCAGGCTTAGCACCCCTCCATGCATGAATTTTGTGCACTGGGCCTCTAGTACAAATAATTGTTGGTGAGGATGTAGAGAAAAGAGCATCCTCATGTATTGTTGGTGGGAATGCAGATTGTGAACTTCTTGATGATAGCCATTCTGACAGGTGTGAGATGATAACTCATTGTGGTTTTAATTGCATTTCTCTGATGATTAGTGACATTGAGCATCCTTTTATTTGTCTATTGGCCATCTGTTTGTACTATTTGGAGAAATGTTTATTCAGGTCCTTAGCCCATTTTTCGATTTGCTTGTTTATCTTCCTGATGTTGAGCTGTATGTGTTTTTTATAAATTTTGCGTATTAATCTTTTATCAGATGCATCATTGGTGAGTATATTCTTTGATTAAGTGGGTAGTCTTTTCATTGTGTTAACAGTTTGCTTTGCTGTGCAAAAAGTATTTTAGTTTGATATAGTCCCACTTGTTTATTTTTTCTTTTGTTTCCTTTGCTCAAGGAGATATATCAGAAAAACTATTACTAAGAGAAATGTCCAAGATTTCACTGCCTATGTCTCCTTCTAGGATTTTTATGGTTTTGAGTCTTATATTTGAGTTTTTAATTTGTTTTGAATTTATTCTTATATATGGTATAAGAAGGTAGCCTAGTTTCATTTTTTACACGTATCTGTCCAAATTTTCCTATACCATTGAATCTACTGTCTTTCCCTCATTGGATGTTCTTGCTTCCTTTGTCAAATATTAATTGACCAGATAGCCATGGTTTTATTTCTGGATAGAATCACTTCTAATGAGTAATTTTGAGTCAGGTGTTTTTATGTATTTGTATGTATGCATTGTGTGTGTGTGTGTGTGTGTGTGTGTGTGTGTGTGTATAATTTGCTCAAGTTGTTCTGTTAAGTATGATTAGATATAAGCTGAGGACAACCTGAGACAAAATAATGCATTTGTCTAGTTTTTACTTACATTACACCATCTTTTCCTCATAGCAATACATTTCATAGGTCAGAAGCTCTGGTGTAGTTTAAGAATGTTGCCTAAGTTTACAAATGCAGTTGCTATTACGGCTCATGTGCTTCTTGATTTTATGGCCAGTGTTCTTTTTACTGTATCTCCCAAGAAAATCACAGTTTATATTTTTTCAGTTAGTTTTACAAAATGTCATGCTTATCAAATAATTGTTACAACCATAAGCAAGGCTTTTGAAAAGTTTTGGATAAATAACATGAAAAGAATTTTTAAAATATGGACATTAAGTAAGAACTCCCAGTTGCCAAATGTTACAGAGTCCCCCCACACAATTTTTGGAGAGAATCTGAAATTGCTTTTGTTAGGCACACTCTTGTTCTCTATTATGCTCTGCCTGGGGCTCTCACCCCTTACAGCAATTGTTCTGTTATTCGCATTATAGGTTTCATGATTAGCGGCCTTCAGTTTATAATAAACTGCCTCACTATTTCCAGTCACCACCTACATCTCTCCCCCGCCTATACTTGATCCGACTGCTTACCCTGACTGACCTTATAAGAGACATAAATATCCTTTTCCTCCTACTCTGTCCTGCTGATGTCATTCTGGTTTCAGCCCTTCTTCTAGCAGATAAAATAATCTATACTAATAAAAGTGTAATATACTAATTAGACTGGATCAACCAGATGTCCGATGTCCTTCCAGATAAAACTGGGGCCCAGCCTGAGGGAAGCCACCCCGGGGTAGGGAAGCTCCCCACAGTCCCAAGTGCCTGAGGCCAGCCCAGGTGAAGGTGTCCCAGGTCCCAGGTGCCTACAGCTGGTCCGGGTGAAACCAGGTCGGGTCCCGGGTGCCTGCAGCTGGCCAGAGGAAGGAAGCCTGGGTCCTGGGTGTGGGGGCTGAGGCAGAGGTGGTTGGGGTGATCAGGTAGGCAGGCAGAGTGGTTAGGGGCAATCATGCAGGAAGGAAGGCAGGCAAGCCATTGGAGCCAGCAGTCCTTAATTGTGAGATGGTGCAGGCTGGGCTGAGGGACCTCCTTCTCCGCCATGCACAAATTTCGTGCACCAAGTCTCTAGCAAATTTATAATTCTTCACTTCTTTTGGCTTTGTGCATTCCTACTTCAATGAACCTTAAATTTTGTGCTTTATTAAGCACAGGAGAAGTGAAAAAGGTTTTATACCTAATGCTTTCTACTGAGCTATTGTCATGACTCTAATTTCCTATACTATCTGAATTGCCTTGAGTTGTATGCAGGATGTGTCCATTAATGAAACATTACAAATCCTCAAAAATTTTAAGATACAACTACATAAAATAATTCTGAATTTCTACATTATCAACAATTGTGCTATGAATACATTATAGTAGAAATCAAAAGTGAATGGCCACTTTAAGGAATTTATAAGTAGTAACTGTTTTTATCTGAGGTAGTCAGTTTTTCTGATAAACTAAATAAGGAAAGAATTGCTCAATCATTAGGCTAAAGGAAAAAAAATATACTTCTACAACAAGCAGATATTGGCTGAAATAACACAAGAAACAAAATGGGCCGCCAAGAAAAACCAGACCAAAATTTTCTCTTTAGGACAACCAACCCTTCAAAACTTTGGTTGAAATTGAGCAATTTGTATTTAGTACCTACTATGTGCAATGGAATGAAATTAACATTTATTTTATCTTTAATTTGAGCCCACAACTAGAAGCTCATTATTAGTATCAGTTACTGTTAATGTAAGAAAACATTCAAACCTTTAAAGATTTATTTGTGAGTTTATTTGAGCCAAACTGTCGACAATTGCTGGGAAGCAGAATCTCAACATATTGAGATAATACTCTGGAGAATGGTGGTTTTTTCACTTACTTTTATAAATTACCATCAAAATGTGGAGACGTAGATGGGTTACATGAAATCGATTGGTAATAGATTAGGGAGGTGAGAGAAAGCAAAGTGGGGGAAGCAGGGACTCTGGGACTGGATAAAAAGTAAAATAATAGACACATGCTTCTTTTTAAAATATATTTTATTGATTTTTTACAAAGAGGAAGGGAGAGGGATAGAGAGTTAGAAACATCAATCAGCTGCCTCCTGCACACCTCCTACTGGGGATGGGCCCACAACCAAGGTACATGCCCTTGACTGGAATCAAACCTGGGACCCATCAGTCCACAGGCCAATGCTCTATCCATTGAGCCAAACTGGGTCAGGGCAACACATGCTTCTTTTACATAGGTGGGTGCAGGATAGTTAACAATCAAGAATTAGCATAATAACTGTCCAAGCTGTCCAAGCATTCACCTGGCCAAGGGAGTCATAGATCATCCCCCACCCCAGGTCTCTGACCTTAAGCCCTGATCTTAAGCCCTGACCATAAATGGCAACAATAATGGATTATCCTGAAACTGCTTGCTCATCCATAGCCCTGGCTCCAGCAACGCCCGGGGGACCACTTCCTCCTACCAAACCCCTCTCCTCCCTTACCTGCCCCAGGCCTTAAAAACGCAGCCCAGTTCAGTTTGGGTATGGCTCCACTGGCCCCTCTCCCTTCCCAGGGCCTGTGAACTCACCCGTTTGCTCTCAATAAAGCCTGGCTAATTTTCCATTTGGCTCAATCTTTAATTCTTCTATGGCTTAATTAAACAATAACAATAACAACTAGGGAATTTGAGGTCTGGTACCATTTGTTGGGCCCTAGGGATCCAGAAAAAAAGGAATTTATAAGTTACCTGGTATTCCACAGGTATGTTATCTTAAATGCAAAATGACAATAGGCTCAGTAAAGATCAAAGTTGATCTTTGTCAGAAAAGCTACTGGCCTATGACATGACTACCCCTATAAACTGATTTTTAATGAAAGGTTTTAATTTCATACCATCCTTGTGGTTACTTTAGATCCCTTGTGTATACAAGGTCTCCTCCAAGCAGGCCTTCCCTGAGTTAGTCAGGTTAGCATGTGGCCCCTTTTTATCCACAGTATAACAGTAGTATTTATGAATCCTCACAACTCTTGGAGGAAAGTGGTATCATCCTGATTGCACATGAGAAAACTGGAGCTCACAGAGGTAAGGAAACAAAGTTTTATCAACCTACAATATTCTCAGACACTACATGTAGTGGATACTTTAATTCTCAGTTTACACGTGGTAAACCTGACACCCATAGAGGTTATGTAACCTGTAAAAGCTCACACAGGTGGTGAATAGTCTGAATGTAACTCTAGCATTATAGCTGGATTTCTTTTACCTACTAGTGGTTCTCCAACTTAAGCTTGCATCAGAATCATCTTGTGAAAAGAGAGGTTATTAGAGACTACTAGGCTCAATCCCTAGAGTTTTTGAATCAGAAAGACTGGGGTGGGGCCGAGGGTTTGCATTTCCAAAAAGTTCCAGGTGATGCTGCTGCGAATACAGGGACTCCACATTCATAACTGGTCAGGAAATAGTAGCTAAGGAGAACAAAGAACTCAAATACTAGTATAGTTTTATTCAAACAAGGAAATTGAAAGGCTAATAGGGATATTGTCAAAAACATAATGGTCAATTTCATATTCGATGTGGAAAACAAAAAAGAACCACATGTGATTTTAAGGAGTTGTCATAGGGATGACTGTAGTTGAGATAATAGGCTACCTATTTCTTCTAACTTTTCATTCACTTCATCAGAAACTAAATAAGATATTCAGAGTGAAGCTATAGTATATGGCTTTTTAATTACTCTTTATTTTTCATTTGGCATGACATTTTTAGCAATAGAGAGCAATGCCACAGAACTCCTTAACTAAACAAATTTTCATTTTTTCCTTTTATTTGTTATTTTTTTGTATGTTGCTGCTTTTTCTTTTTTAAATAAATAACCTCATTTTAAGTGATAGACAGGAATTTTTCCGTTAATGTTAGAAGGATCAAGTAAATTGGATTTGAGATGTTTAATTCAGTTCACAAACAAATGAACTTGATGAGTGGCAGGTTAGTATGGTAAAGTCCACAAGGAACAATTGCAATTAGAATAAACCTGCGGTCATAAGATTAAGATTTTTTTCAAGGTCAAACCACATAACTCATTTGGGGAAAAAAAATAAGATGCAGACAAAGAATCAATACTAAAATCCTTTACTGGACACATAAACAATATAAGAATGGCTGTGAAATCTAGTCAACACCTATTGCCAATTGATCCTGGGGATAAATTTTAGCATGAAAATATTTTACAAATAAGCATACATCTGTATCTCATTATTTCCTCTAAAGGAATTGAACTGTGCATGGAAAAGATTTTAGTCTCACTAGAGGGAGAGGCATAATTCTTCAATCAGTGTACATAAAGTGTTATATATATATATATATATATATATATATATATATATATATATATTACTAAATTAGTGGAGTTTAATCTATCATGTGGAGACTGAAAAAATTTATTTTAAAGAATATACTATCCCATTAAGTGTGGGCTTGACTCCCAGTGTGGGGTATGCAGGAGGCAACCAATCAATGATTCTTTCTCATCATTAATATTTCTATCTCTCCCTCTCCCTTCTGCTCTGAAATCAATAAAAATACATTTTAAAAAGGATATACTAAATAGAAGGAACAAAACAAAATCAGGATCTAGGGCAGAAGTACTTTATTTTTGCCATGACAATCAGATACTCTATGAACTCTTTTTCCTACTAATATTTTTAATGCATAAAACAAATAGAATTTCAAAAACTATTATAATCAACTAGAGGCCTGGTGCACAAAAATTTGTGCACTGTGGGAGGTCCCTCAGTTCGACCTGTGGCCTCTCGCAGTCTGGGATCCCTCAGGGGATATCCACCTGCTGGCTTAGGCCCGCTCCCTGTGGGGCCTAAGCTGCAGTCGGACATCCTTAGCACTGCTGAGGAGGCAGGAGAGGCTCCCACCACCACCACTGTACTGGCGGCCATCAGCCTGGCTTGTGGCTGAGCAGATCTCCCCTTTGGGAGTGCAGTGACCACCAGGGGGCAGCTCCTGCATTAAGTGTCTGCCCCCTGGTGGTCAGTGTGTGTCATAGTGACCAGTCATTCCCAGTCATTCTACTGTTAGGGTCAATTTGCATATTACCCTTTTATTATGTAGAAAAGAGGCCTGGTGCATGAGTGGAGGCCAGTTGGTTTGCCCTGAAAGGTGTCCCGAATGAGGGGAGAGGGTTCCACTGTGGTGCCCGGCCAGCCTGGGTGAGGGGCTGAGAACTGTTTTCAGGCTGGCCACAACCCCTTCAGGGAGGGGGATCCTGCTGGGGTGCCTGGCCAGCCTGGGTGAGGGACTGATGAATGTTTGCAGGCTAGCCACAATACCTTCAGGATGGGGGTCCCCACTGGTATGCCTGTCCAGTCTGGATGAGGGATTGATGGCTGTTTGCAAGCTGGCCAAGCCCCCCTAGTGGGAACTCTCACCCCATTGGGGTGCCTAGTCAACCTTGTGAGGGGCTGAGAGCTGTTTGCAGGCTGGCCAAGGCCCTCAGCGACCCAAGCTCCTAGCAAGGCTAGCTGGAAGGAGGTATCTGGAATTTATTTATCTTCTATAATTGAAACTTTGTTGCCTTGAGCAGAAGCCACAGCCAGCCAGGGCAGGCAGGAAGCTTGGCTTCCTCCATTGCTGGGGCAACCAAGCTTCCTGCTTGCTCCAACTCTGTGGCTTCCAGCTCCCACCTTGGTTGGGTTAATTTGCATATAGTCACTCTGATTGGTGGGCTTGGCTTGGGTGTAGTGGAGTGACACCAATTTGCATGTTTCTCTTTTATTAGTGTGGATTACTTACCAAATATTAAAAACTAAATTTATATCATACTAATTTACATATCTCTTTATCAATGCATTGGTAACAAAATAACATATTTTAGAAAAGCATGTTGAAATTAATGTTTGCTATTTTCATGTGGAGATAATTTCTGCTAAGTTTGAATAAAGTCTTTAACCTGCCATAATGGACATCCAATCAACTTAATTTTTCATTCTTTCTTGCGTTGTTCAAAAAGCAGAAATATCTATTTGCAAAGATATATTATAGAAAATAAAATTAAAACTTTCATAGATCTTTAAAATTTAGGAATAGGTTTTTCATAGTGAACACTAGCATTGTCCAAGGGTTTTTGAGCTAAAATCTAATTGTAGAAAGTTTTTCTTCTAACAATCTATGAGTTCTTCTTTAGCTAGTATACAATCTTTTATACAATTTATATCAGGGGGAAAAAAGATTGTGAAACCATGGTTTAACTTTAGTGTTCTTAATGAAGAAACATATTTTGGAAGTGTTCTGATGTGTTTTAGAAGTTTGAAGATTTCTCTTTTCAAATAAATTGACAGAGAATTTTATATCTCCACTTCATTTTGGTAAAGCATTTCCTAGAGCATTTAAAGTTTGTAAGAATGTACATCTCTACTCTCTTCTTCCTTTTTGGAACTAAAGGATTTTAAAGAAGAATTTGTAATGGCAACTTCAGGATCTTGAAAGATTTATCTCATTCATGTGGCTAAAATACCTGTCAAGGTATTCATCCAATAAATAAAATATTTTCTTTCAAAGTGAGCTGAACAAGATTTTTTTTTAAAGAAAATGTGAAATTTTTGCTCACAGTTTGAACCATTACTGCAAGCCTTGTGTTGGAAGCCATTGAAGTTCCATGTAGTAAAATATAATATTCCCTTATTTAAAAATATTTAAAAAGGAAGACACTGATAAATGTAAATCTGATTTTATTGACAACATTTATGTTTCTTGATCAAACTTCTTTCAGGCTTACTGAAAAAATTTTTGTTGCCAGTGCACATCTCTATAAAAAACAGTAAGTGACAATGACAAAGGAAAATTCATTTTTTATTAAAGTAGCAAAAGCAGATGCATTATCAATCATTGTAGAAAATCCATCTGTGCAAAGAGTATGATGCTAATTTTCCAGTCAAATATTTGTTTGGCAAAATGACTTTTTACCATTTTCAAACATCAACAGATTCTGCAGTATCAAAGGGGACTCGCAAAATACTGTTTCTTTTTTTTAAGTGTCAGTATGTACACCATTAACAAAAAGAAGTCTGTGGGTTACATTAAAAGATGTATATATGTTCATCTAGTAACATAGTTAATGGGAATGTTAGAGATGCCAATTTCTTGATGATTCGCTTCAAGAATTGATCACAACATTTTTTTCCCCTTTCATCCACAAACCATCTTGATCTCTTCCAGGCTATACGACTTTATTAAAGTTTCTGTAATAGAATGAGAATCAAATATTAAGAATCTCATGACAGATCTAATAACTACCATAATTTTAAAGTAATAATGAGCATATATATTTCAAAAATGAAAAATAAATTAAGAAAATATAGGCAATTTTTATTGGTGACAAAAGCACACACACTACCAATGATACTGTGATTTGATTCGTGTGATTTGAAAGTTCCTGGAGCTGAAATGTATCCATGGGTTTCTTGAGGACCTGCAGATACAAGATTAACTGAGGTTTACCAATGGACAAAACCGTTACTCAGAATTGTACCTATTTTATACACAGAGTCTTTCAATTTTATACAGATGAATTATGCAATTTTCAGTTATTCAAATGACTCTCCTCACTTTCCCTAGTGGGTTTAAGCCTAGAATGATTTTTTTGTATCTTATTTATTTTATTATTTTCTATTTCTCTCTAATACTATTCTAAAATAGGATGAAAAATGAGACATTCAAGATTCCCCTACAAGTGGAGAGAGTCCCAAACAAGATGAACTCAAAAAGGCCCACACCAAGACACATCATAATTAAAATGCCAAAGGTTAAAAACAAAGAGAGAATCTTAAAAATAGCAGAAAGACAGTTAGTTACCTACAAGGGAGCACCCATACAATTGTCAACTAATTTATCAACAGAAACTTTGCAGGCCAGAAAGGATTGGCAGAAAACATTCAAAGGAATGAAAAGCAAGTACCTACACCCAAGATTACTCTACCCAGCAGAGCTATCATTTACAATAAAAAAAACAGAGACAAGACAAGAAAAAGCTAAAGGAGTTCATCACCACCAAATCAGCACTACAAGAAATGTTGAGAAGTCTTCTTTAAGGAGAAGAAAAAGAGATAAAAAAATATGAATAATAAAATGGCAGTAAATACATTTACCTATCAACAATTACTTTAAATTTAAATGGATTAATGCTTCCATCAAATGTGGTTGAATGGATAACAAAACATAATTTACATATGCTGTCTATAAGAGACTCACTTCAGATTGAAAGACTCACGAAGACTGAAAGTAAAGGGTTGTAAAAAATATTTTATGAAAATGGAAATAAAAAAAGCTATGATAGCAATATTTATAACAGACAAAATAGCCTTTAAAACAAATGCTGTAACAATAGACAAGTTAAGACACAGCAATTACACTTCTCAGTATTTATCTGAAGAAACTCATAATACTACATTGAAAAGACATATACGTCCATACGTTTATTGCAGAATTATTTATGATAGTCAAGATATGAAAGCAACTTTGGTGGCCAGCAATAGATGAATGGATAAAAAATAAGTGGTGCATGTATACAATGGAATATGACTTAGCCATAAAAAAAGAATGAAATGTTGTCATCTGCAACATCATGTAGAGACTGAGAGGGTACTATGCTGAATGAAATAAGTAAGACAGAGAAAGACAAATTCCATATGATTTCACTTATATGTGGAACCTGAAAAACAAAATAAACTAACAAGCAGAATAGAAAAAGACTTGTGGATACAGAGAACATTTTGACTGTTGCAAGATGGGAAAGGGTTTTAGGGGATGGGTGAAATGTGAAGGGATTAAGAAGTATGAATTGGTAGTCAATAATAATCATAAGGTTGTAAAATATAGCATAAGCAATCTATATATATAAAAGCCTAATATGCAAATTGTCTCCTTGAGAGTTCGACCAGGAGACCAGGAGTTGATTGCTCACTATGATGTGCACTGACCACCAGGGGGCGGCCCAGCATGAAGGAAGGCCCTAGCTGGCAGCCAGCAGCTGAAGAAGAAAGACCTCAGCTGACAGCTGGAAGGAAGGTCCTGGCCAGCAGCCAAAAGACCCTGAGTAGCCCTGATCACTGGCCAGGTCTAAGGACCCTGCCCATGCACTAATTTTGTGCACCAGGCTTTTAATATATTCAATAGTCTACATATATAACAGCCTAAGTGACCATTATGACTGGTCAAACAAATGACTGGTCGCTATGATGATCCACTGACCACGAAGGGGCAGATGCTCAACATGGTAGCTTTCCCCTGGTGGTCAGTGCACTTCCATAACCAACCTCCCATGGCCAGCCAAACTCCCCTAGTACCTTCTCTAAGCCAGCAGGGTGGTCAGTGCACTGCTACAGCCAACTTTTTGCAGCCGTCCAACCTCCTACAGTCCCTCCCCTCAGCCAGCCAACCTCCCA
>PVJC01025381.1:0-24807 GCA_004026665.1 Murina feae | reverse complement strand
AGTTAACACTGTGAGGCCCCAGCTCATCATGCAGGCAGCCAGGTTCCTGCCAGGTGGACCCTCAGACCTGGGGGTTGTCTGTGTTGCCAGAATGAGGGGAACAAGATGGAGAAGCCCCCAGAAGGGTAGCCCCAGGTGCCAGGGTACAGGGGTGCGTGGGGAGCTGGGCTGGAACCTCTCTCCAGAGACTTAATGAGAAAGAACCACCCAGACCGCCTCTCCTGCAGGCTGATGCTGGGTCTCCTTGTGGGGAACCCGCCAGAAGCCAGGTGGTCAGGCTCCATGAGGGCTGAGGGAAACACACACCTAAATTAGGGAAAAGTCCGTTTTCCCAGGTGCCAGGATAGAGCACCTTCAACAGGCATGTAAGTTTCAATGTCAGTTTAAAAGCTGTCTGAGCGCCTCCCCACCTTTACTCCCCAGCGCGTTTTCTGGGGACCTTGGACTAATCTTTGAAGTGTGACCACGAGGGGGCACACTCTCCCTGCTTCTCTGGAAAAAAGGGGCTAGTCAGACTTCAAGGGGCTCCTGGCTCCCAGGTGCAAACCTACTTGGTGTCCTAAAGAGGCGGGAGGTTTCATGTTACCTGGTGTTAATGAAAAAACAGTGAAACCCGTTTGTGAGTTTATTTGAGCCAAACTGTCAATATATGCTGGGAAGCAGAACCTCAATGAAATGAGATAATGCTCTGGAGAATGCAGGGTCACATCTATATTTATACATTTGCAATCAAAGGAAAGGGATGTAGGTGTGTTCCATGAAATTCATTGGTGATAGATTAAAGAGGTGGGATATAGCAAAGCCGGGAAACCTCTGGGATAGGTCAAAAGTGATGATGGACATGTGTTTTTCTTACAGAGATGGACACAGGATACTTTAAAGTAATTAACAGTTGACAATTAAGCACATTTTTTGCGGGAAACGAGTAAAATCGGATCCACCAGGGACACTGTCAATGGAATGGAACCGGCAAAAATAAAAACGTTTTACGTCGTTGTGTGTGTGCCGCTCATAAACTACGCAGTGAAACGCGGTACATGTGCAAGTTTTGTAATGTACCCCTGCACAAAGGAAAGTGTTTCGAATCCTACCACACAGTGAAGCATGTGATTTGGCGGGGAAATGCCCGATTACAAAGTGGTTTAACTTGATAACAATCACAATGCAGGGAATGTCTGGATGCCATTGTTGTACCCTGAGGAGTCGGGGTAAAAAGCAAGTTACCAGTTAAGCAGACATCTCACAAATATGTTATCTTAGAGGCAAAAAAAAAAAAAAAAGCAAGCAAATGGGCTCAGAAAAGATCTAAATTGATCTTTGTCAAGGAGAATATCAGCCTAGGACATGACTACCTACTACAACCTGTTTGTAGATAAATATTTAATGTTCAAACCATCTTTTGTGGTTATTTCAGGTCTCTGTGTCTGCAAGTCTGCCACGTAGGCCTCTCCTGAGCTTGTCAGGTTAGCATGTGGCACCTTTTGTCCACACACCCACCTTTTGGTCATAAATCAATCCAAAGAATGCATTGATGACCAACCTTTTCGTTGGATAATGGAGTCCTACGGCGCTAGGAAGGCTCATTCTTAGGATCTCAGTGTCAGCATGTCTTGCTGAACAGGTGGACCACTAGGGGTGGGGCAAGACCATAACCTTAGATTGTGTTTAAGGTCGAATTATATATATATATATATATATATATATATATATATATTTTAAAGCAAGGTAAATGGGAGGCAGTCAGATCCTATATGTCCTTGTTAAACAGTATTCTGGATCATTTCTAATTTTTGAGCCACCATGATCTAAGTCTTTTTGCTGTTTGTCTTACATTTTGCTTTTTTTTTTTTAACTAATATAACATTTACATAACCTGGACAAAAGTAACGATAGTAGACCAACAACAGTGATTAGGAACAGAAAATGTCTAGTATTAGACCAGGAAAAGTCTGAGGGGAACAAGCACCCCAGCCAACCGAAAAACCCTTTACATGCATTATAATAATTTTTTATTAAGCGAATTATATGTTTTCCTCCTTTATCCACTGTCATTTGTACTTTATGATATGTTTGGCCAGATGAATTGAGACTCTCTACTATTTCATTATCTAGAAGCTAGTAAACTTGGTGTTATTACAGTAAAAATCGCTTAGTATAACAGAAGAGTTTTTTAACCCTTCCCAGCAAATCACCCCTTTCCCATATACCATATGTTGTTGTTCATGGGGGTAGTTACAATAGGCCAGGACTGGGTGAACTCAGTATTCCATATGGATTGAGGGCACAGCCATTCACCTTTCCCACTTTCACAATCAGACAGTGAGATGGGTTCCCATTGTTTATTATTCTTAAATATGGCGCATCTACTTTCCGTTGGAAGTATTCTAGTATTATTTAGGATGGTCCCTATGCCGGCCAGTTGAACTTCTGGGAATTTAAGCCTAGGATTTAGCCGAGGCACCTGGGCTTTTAAGACACAATGTCGTAGATCGCATTTCCCATCCAAAATTTTCCAAATTCCTGGAGAACCATATGAGTCCCATAAGTGTCTGGCCTGGGCTTCTGCAGCCATCATAGTTGGCCATTGTTTCATAGCCACTTCAGATTCCATTTGCATTAGCATAGACAGTAGGCCCTGTTGCGTTAGGGTACAGGCACGTTCCCACTGTTTGGTTTGTGCATGAGTTCTTATAGTCTGTCGAGTCTGTTCTATCCATGAAACTAAGGCTTTATTGTCTTTCCATGCTGCTTCCCACCCTTTTCCTTCCCCCTGAAACAGCATTCCCTCAATATAACATATTTGAGATAAAGAATCTTTTCCTAATGAATGACGCTCTTCATTAGCTGCAAGTTCAGCTTGTCCCAGAATACCAAGGCCAGCCCCTACTCCTCCAAGTATTCCTCTTTTTCTTCTTTTAGGGGGTCAATATTGTTGGATCCATCAGGAATGTTGTTGCCATTGAGTAGCTATGGCTTGGGAGCAGTTAGGGTATACTGAGTGGACCCCAAAACGTTGGGTTTCCCATGCCATAGTTAAATGGGTGGAGGTGACCCCCAAATGAGCTAAAGTTTGAGTATTCCATAGGGCTTCCCACAAGCATCCAGGACGCAAGGATGGTGGGGTAGTACAGACATATCTACCCACCAAGTAATGCCAATAATTTCTGAAATGGTGAGCCATTGATTTCTTTCTTGCTTCACAGACATCCAGCCACAAGAGCTCGGCTGGTGAGTTTGAGGACAAGATATGCTATGACATATAGGACAGGCTGCTGCAAGCCTTTTGCCATCATATCCAGGTGTTTTCCTTAGCTTCTCATCATCTATCTCTATAGCTATATAATATTCATCCAGGTTAGATCCATATATAATTCTACCAGTAGAATTATCAGGGAGATGTTCTTGGAGGTATTTGCTTAAGGTGTCCTTTATAGTAGATATAGCCAGAAAAAAATGTACCAAAGCTTATATTGATAGTAGGAGAAGACCAATGTATGGCCAATAAAGCATTAATTTCACAATCATACTTGATAATCAGAACATCATTGTATAGTAGGTGGGAAAGACTAGCAGGTATCCAAGTTAAATTCTTCATATCTAATAAGGGAGGAGGTTTGGGGAGGCAGATATTATTTCCACTAGGGAACCATTAGGATAATAATAATATGAAAATCATTTTGTATATATTCCATCAATAACAATCAGATGATATAAAAACAAGGTTCAAGCAGTATCAGTTTGTGAGCATACAGGCCTTGTTGATGTCGTCTTGGGATAGCTGTCTGCCTCTGTGGTTGGCGACTTCTCGTCCTCGAAAGGTCTCAGCTGTTTCTTGTCCTTGAAAAGTCTTTGATCTCCGTTGCGGACGGAGATGGGTGTCAGAGATGGGTGTAGATGTCCATTCACAGTCAGGTGCCTTTTTTTAAATGAGAAATGTGAATCCATGAGCTAACTACTTTAAGTTTAGCTGTACATGGGTTAGTTAGTAATACCTGATAAGGTCCTTTCCAAGGTTAGAGAGAGTCTTTTATCTGGTATCTTTTCCAGTACACCAAATCTCCTGGTCGTAAGCCGTGATCTTTGAAATCTTCATCTCCCGGGAGCGCACTGTGAAATGAATCTGTTACCAATTTATCAATTTCTTTAAGTTGGTTAATAAGCCCTTGACAATAATGTAAAATGTCTCCTTTTAGTAAAGTTGGTTCATATGCCCCTTCATCCAGATGCATAGGGCTACCAGTGACTATTTCATAAGGAGAAAGCTTATGTTTACCAAAAGGAGTAGATCTCAGGTTGAGGAGTACTATAGGGAGAGCTTTTGTCCAGGGGAGAGTAAAGGCTTCTGAAATTTTGGCTAGTTGAGTTTTGATTATACCATTGGTATGTTCCACCAGTCCAGAGGACTGGGGGTGATAGGCACAATGGCAAGGCTGTAGTATAGGCCAAATGTTACAGATGGATTTTATTATTTGTCCAGTGAAATGAGTCCCTCGGTCACTATGCAACACAGAGGGAATTCCCCAATTAGGAATTATTTTTTCTAATAACAATTTACCAACTGTTAAGGCTGTTGCTCTCCTGCACGAGAATGCCTCAACCCAATGAGAAAACATACAAACCATGACCAATATATATTTGTAAACTTGAAATGGTGGCATTTGGATAAAATCCAATTACCATATTTCAAATGGGCCTAAAGGGAATGGGAAATGTCCTTGGGATCCATGGAGTGGTTTTCCTGGGTTATATTTTGGACAGATAGAGCATTTGCTGTATACTTTATGGGCTACTGTAGGAGAAGGTTTCCAGTAATATTGTTTACTCCATGAAATCATCTTTTTAGGACCCCAATGTGTTAGCTCATGTACATGCTGAAATACAGGGAATTGGGCCCCTACAGGTAAAATAGGTTTCTGATTGGATCCAAGCCATATCTATCTGGATCAAAATTTCCCTCTTTTTGTTACCATATTCTCTTTTCATCTTCTGTGGCTGTGTGTTGAAACTGTAAAAGATAATCTTTTAATGATTTAATAGGAAGTAAAGAACATTCTTGGGTCTGGATAACTTGACTGTTCAATGCTGCCTGGTTAGCTGCAGCATCAGCAAAATGATTTCCTTTTGCTTCCATGGTGGTGGCTTTAGAATGCCCTGGGATTTTTATAATTGCCAATTGTTTCGGTTGCTGTATGGCATCTAAAAGTTCTGCAACCAGTTTTCCATTTCTTATGGGCTGCCCAGAGGAAGTTAAGAAGCCTCGCCGCTTCCATAACATTCCAAAGTCATGGGCTACACCAAATGCATAGTGACTATCAGTGTAGAGATTGGCTACCTGACCTTTGGCCAATTGACAAGCCCGAGTCAAAGCAATGAGTTCAGCTTGCTGGGCAGATCTGATTCCAGGCAGGTAAGAACTTTCGATTACATCCACCATGGAAGTTATGGCATATCCAGCTTGGAAATGTCCTTGTTCATCCCTTAGATAAGATCCATCTGTAAACCAAGTTAAGTCAGCATTATCAATAGGAGTTTCCTGTAAATCATTCCTAGGAGCAAGAAGGTGGTCAGTAAGTAAAACACAATTGTGGGTGTCTTCATCCTGTAAAGAGGGTAACAACGTGGCAGGGTTAAGGCGATTACACTGAGTTAAAGTAATATTAGGTGCAGAGAGCAGGAGCACCTCATAAGAAGCCAGTTGACTGACAGAGAAGTGTTGAGTGTGATGAGAGTTCAGCAAGGATTCAACAGAATGAGGAACATATATAGTTAAAGGGGAGCCCATGACTATCTCTTCTGTCTGTTTACATAACAAGGCTGTGGCTGAGATGGCCCTCAAGCAAGGAGGGAGCCCTTTTGCCACTGAATCCAGGTGCTGACTATAATACCCTATAGGTCTATGGTGGTCTCCGTGTTTCTGAGTTAAAACTTCTAAAGCATTGCTTTTACTTTCATATGTGAAAAGGAAGAAGGGAAGTTTATAGTTTGGATGCCCCAGAGCAGGAGCTTTAGACAGTATTTCCTTTAGAGTCTCAACAGCTTGTTTCACTTCAGGGTTCCACTGAATTGGATCAGTGTATCTATCTGACTTTAACAAGGCATAGAGAGGCTGGGCTATCAATGAAAAGCTTGGAACCCAATTTCTACAATATCCAGTCAAGCCCAGGAATCCTCTAAGCTGCTTTTTTGTTTGTGGAAGAGGGAAAGATAGGATTCCTCTAAGTCTTTCCGGGTTAAGCAGTAGCCCATCCTTTGATATGAGATGGCCCAGGTATTTTGCTTGAGGTAAGCAGAATTGAAGCTTATCCTTTGAAACCTTATGTCCCTTTATAGCTAGCTGTTGGAATAAGTAAACTGTGTCCTTTGAGAGTCCAGTAATGTCCTAGAGCATACAAGTAGATCATCCACATACTGAATTAGAGTGGAATCTCTAGGAAATTTAACATCATTTAGATCAGCTTTTAATATCTGAGAGAAATAGGTGGGACTTTCTGTATATCCTTGGGACATCACAGTCCAAGTAAATTGCCGATCTTCCCAAGTGAAAGCAAAAAGTTATTGATTGTCCTTTTCTACTGGAATGCTGAAAATAACACTACATAAATCTATTACAGAAAAATGTTGGCAGTCCTCAGGAATAGTTGATAATAAAGTATGTGGATTTGGAACCACAGGATGTCGGGGAATAACTATCTTATTTGTAGCTCTGAGATCCTGCACAAATCTCTACCCTTTCCCATTTGGTTTCTTTACTGGAAAGATAGGAGAATTACAGGGACTTGTACATGGAATTATAAATCCTCTTTTTAAGTAATCTTGTATAATGGGCTTAATTCCAGCTAGTGCATCAGGTCTTAGAGGATATTGGTGAATATTAGGTAGGGGCAAAGTACTATCAATAGTTATTTTAATAGGAGTGGCAATATCTGTACTGAAAAGGGCCCAAAGTTGCTTTGGAACTTCTTGCAACAAACGTTGAGTTTAAAGATTCTTTTCCTCTGGTGAAAGTTCCTTTAAAATCATTATTTTCCCAATTGGTTCAGTATCTGATTCATTTAGTTCTAAATACATTTCACCTTTTTGGGAAAAAGATATATGAGCATCATGGGTTTCAAGAAAATCTCTCCCTATCAGGTGAATTTGGGCTGATTTGACCAGTAAGAAAATATGTTGCCCCATAACATCCCCTAGTTGAAAGGGGACAGGTTCTGACTTAAAAAACAGTCATTGGTTGGTTAGATACCCCTACCATTTGTACAGAAGCTTTGCTCTGAGGGAGAGGGAAACTTAGATGGGTAGGGTTAAGAACAGACAAAGTGGCACCAGTATCCACAAGGGCTTTAGTAACTTCTTCTTTTATGATAATTTCAATTTCTCCTAAAGTATTAGTAAGGAGAAGGGGGAAGTACCCTCTCATAGTCCTCAGAGCAGTCCTATGCTTGCTTCTATTTGTTTTCTCTTTTCAAATCCCATTTCAATTTTCTGCAGTCTTTTTAAAAAATATATATTTTATTGAATTTTTTACAGAGAGGAAGGGAGAGGGATAGAGAGTCAGAAACATCGATGAGAGAGAAATATCGATCAGCTGCCTCCTGCACACCTCCCACTGGAAATGTGCTCACAACCAAGGTATATGCCCTTGACCAGAATCGAACCTGAGACCTTTTAGTCCACAGGCTGACGCTCTATCCACCGAGCCAAACCGGTCAGGGCTCCTGCAGTCTTTCTTAAGGTGGCCTGGCTTTTTTGCAGTAAAAACAGACTCCTTTCTCTCCTTTTCTAAGAGATTTCAGACTAGAATTGGCTTGGTTGCTTAATTGTTGAAGCTGTAAGCTCATAATTTGGGTAGTTTTATCCCTTCCTCTCTTTTGGATAGTTTTAGATAGCTGGTCAGCCAAAATAGCCAGTTAATCAGCATGGGTAGTCAGCCAGGTCAATTTATGTCATTTGACCAGAGTTACAAGTTATTCATCAGCCTGGGTGACAGGCTGAGGGCTGTTTTCAGGCTGCCCACAGCCCCTTCAGGTTTTGGGTCCCTACTGGGGTGCCTGGGCAGCCTGGGTGAGGAGCTGAGGGGCATTTTCAGGCTTCCCACAGTCCCTTCAGGCTTTGGGCCCCTACTGGGGTACCTGGCCAGCCTGGGTGAGGGTCTGATGGCTGTTTTCAGGTTGGCCAAGCCCCCCAGTGGGGTCCCTCACCCCATTGGGGTGTGGCCAGCCTGGGTGCAGACCTGAGGGCCGTTTTCAGGCTTTCAGGCTGCCCACAGTCCCTTCAGGTTTTGGGTCCATACTGGGGTACCTGGTCAGCCTGGGTGAGGGACTAAGGGCTGTTTTCAGGCTTTCAGGCTGCTCACAGCTCCCATTGACCCAATGTCCCAGCAAGGCTGGCTGGAAGCAGGTTTCTGGGGTTTATTTATCTTCCATAATTGATACACTATTCCTTTAAGCCAAGGCCTAGGCAGGTAACGAAACCTCCTCTCTGCTTCAGCTCCACGGCTTCTATAATTGAAAGAATGTTGCCTTAGTAGTCGGGCCCAGGCCTGCTGTTTGCTTCAGCTCCGAGGCTTCTATAATTGCAACAATGTTGCAACTATGTTGTTGCCTGGAGCACAGAGAGGCTCAGCCAGCGGCAGACAGCTTACTCCTGGAGCAATGGAAGTTGCCTGTTTACTCCAGCTCCGTGACTGCTGGCCTCCATCTTGGCTGGGTTAATTTGCATACAGCCGCTCTGATTGGATGGTGGGCGTAGCTTAGGCATCCCATAGAAATGGTCAATTTCAATATTACTCTTTTATTAGACTAGATATCTGCAGAGTCTGAGCAAATTTTCTAGGGGCATTATGTAGTGGATTGCAGAGTGTACTGCTTATGGATTGCGCTCCATGAGGCTCTCACCCCTCATGTCGCTATTCAACCCTCTTATGTGCCTCGGTTTCTCTCCTGGCTGTCTAAAACAGACAGAAAGGCTCAGAGCGCTGGCTTACTAGGCCTTATGGGTGCTCCCTCAGATGAGCCAGTCAGTTAATTACAGTTGAGTTGGAATTTCCCAATGAGGCTGCTTCACATCGTGAGGAATGACCTCTGACACTTCCACAAAGGTTCTTAGTTGCCTAAGAACACCTGAGAATTGGGCAGGAGGAAGGATGCGCCCCTTTATCTTTGGAGCTGAACGAGTTCAACTCTCATAAGTTTAGCAAAGATTTTTGCCCAGACTCTCAGAAAGCAAGTCCAATTGAAGAACCAAAATTAAAACCAGCCACCTGTTTTTGTTTTTTTCCTCCAGTCTTGCCTCAATCTGGGTTCTATTAACCCTTAATCTTAGTTCCATCTCAAAGACTTTAAATACAGCTCAAATAACGTCAGACCCTCTACCAAAACAAGGGAAGGTCCTAGATCCAAGAGACAACTCACCCAAATTCACCTGATATGGTGAATGGGCCCCTTGCTGGATCCTGGCACTGAGTCTGAGTCTGCAAGGTGGTCCTGGGTGAGCTTCTTTGGAATCCTGCCGACTATGTCAAGTATGTTAATGAAAAAAAACAATGAAACCTGTAAAGAATTTTTGTGAGTTTATTTGAGCCAAACTGTCGACATGTGCTGAGAGGTAGAACCTCAATGAACTGAGATAATGCTCCGGAGAATGCAGGGTCACATCTATATTTATACATTTGCAATCAAAGCAAAGGGACATAGGTGTGTTACATGAAATTCATTGGTGATAGATTAAGGAGGTGGGATATAGTAAAGCGGGGAAACCTCTGGGATAGGGCAAAAGTGAAATGATGGACATGTGCTTTTCTTACAGAAATGGACACAGGCTACTTTAACGAAATTAACAGCTGACAATTAACTTGATAACAATCACAATGCAGGGAATGTCTGGATGCCATTGTTATACCCTGAGGAGTCGGGGTAAAAAGCACATTACAAGTTAAGCAGACATCTCACAGATATGTTATCTTAGAGGCAAAAAAAAAAAAAAAAAAAAGGAAATGGGCTCAGAAAAGATCTAAATTGATCTTTGTCAAGGAACATATCAGCCTAGGACATGTCTACCCACTACAACCTGTTTGTAGATAAATATTTAATGTTCAAACCATCTTTTGTTGTTATTTCAGGTCTCTGTGTCTGCAAGTCTGCCATGTAGGCCTCCTCTGAGATTGTCAGGTTAGCATGTGGCTCCTTTTGTCCACACTGGGATCAAGGCAATGAGCAAACATGTGAGGCCCCTCTAATCATCAGGGCATTTAGGGTGAACTCCTCCTTGAGGCTGCACCTCTGTGAAAAGCTGTGTTTCTGTGGATGGTTTTCCAGAAGAACTCAGTTCCCTCCCCTTATCTGCTGATTTGACAACCCCACAGGGGAAACACCTCTGCAGTTATGGTAAGTCTCAGTATAGATCCAGTTTTGTTTATTGAGCCGTGAATTTGAAGTCAATTCCTTTGACTTTTCTTCATAGATAACTATGTCATATGCAAGTAGGGACACCTGGTATCTCCATTCATATTTAAATGTCTCTGTGTATCTTTCTTGTCTTATTTCAGTTGTTAAATTGTCAAGTTCAATGTTGAAGAGAAGTGGTAAGAGTGGACCTTTTTACTTTGTCCCCGTCTGAGGGGGAATCATTTAACTTCCCACAATCAAGTAAGATAGTAGATACAGGAATCCCACGATCAGATTGAGGAAGTGCCCTTTACCTCAAGTCCCCTAAGCGTGTTTATCATGAATGAACTCTGTGCTTTGTCACACACTTTCCTGTATCAATTTTTATGACCAGGTGAATTTCCTTCTTTACACAGTTGATCTGTTGGATTACATTGGTTGATTTAAAAATATTGAATCAGCCTAGAGTTGTTGGGATAAGTCCTGCTTTGTCATGGTGTAGTATGGTTTTCTTATGCTGCTGGTAGGATTGGCTAATATGTGGAGGATTTTAGTAAATATGTTAACAGGGAATTTTGGTCAGTAGTTTCTTTTTTCTCTGTACTGACTATACATAGAATGCCGGTCTCCTACGAATGTAATGTGGAACATGTTTACATCTCCTAATTAATTTCTGATATTGGTCATTTGTCTCTTTGCCAGTCTTGTGAGCATTTGATTAGTTTTATTGATCTTTTCAAATATTTAGCTGTTGTCACAATTCATTTTTCTTTACTATTTTTCTGTTTTGGTTTCATTAATCTCTGCTCATCTTTGTATTTCCTTCCTTCTACTTGATTTTAGGTGATTTTGACCTTCCCTTTCTAATTTCTTTAAAAAAAATCTTTGCTGTTGAGAGTATTACTAATGTTCACCTTTTTACCCTCCATATCACCCCTGCACCCAGTCCAGCCCCACCCCAGAGCTTCATCAATCCCTATCTGTGTGCACAGGTAATGCATATATGCATATGAGTTCCTTGGTTCATCTCTTTCCACCCTCCCTTCCTCTTCCCTCTGAGGTTTGTCAGTCTGTTCCATGTTTCCATGTCTCAGGTTCTATTTTATTCATCAGTTTATTTTGTTCATTAGATACTTTGTTCATTTATTTTGGTTCTTAGATTCAATTGTTGATAGATATATATGTATTGCCATTATTTTGTTTATTTTTCTTTTATTTTATTTATTTTGATGAGTATTTTCTCTGAACTTCAGGATCCCACTCTCTGAAGAGCTGGATGGGCTTTGGGGCCAGTCTTGGTCTTCATCTCTCTACCTCTTTCCACCCACCCAGCAGGCCACACACATTGTAGCTAAAATTCATTGGGTTTGGCAAGTGTCCAATGGTCATAACTTGTGCGAATGCTCTGCTTGCCTTTCTAGGTTTTGGTTGACTTGGATTTATAATGTTTAGGACTTATTACTTTTTGTTTTTAATTTCTTTTATTGATTAAGTTATTACGTATGTGTCCTTATCCCCACGTTACCCCCTATCCCCCCCACCCCCCACAAATGCGCTCACTCCCCTGTTGTCTGTGTCCATTGGTTAGACCTATATGCTCGTATATAAGTCTTTTGGTTGGTCTCCTCCATTACCCCCACCCTTCCCTACCTTCCCTCTGAGGTTTGATGGTCTAATTGATGCTTCTCTGCCTCTGTATCTATTTTTGTTCATCAGTTTATGTTGTTAATTATATTCCATAAATGAGTGAGATCATGTGGTATTTGTCTTTCTCTGACTGGCTTATTTTGCTTAGCATAATGCTCTCCAGTTCCATTTATGCTGTTGCAAATGGTAAGAATTCCTTCTTTTTTACTGCAGCATAGTATTGCATTGTGTAGATGGACCACAGTTTTCCAATCCACTTATCTGCTGATGGGCACTTAGGCTGTTTCCAAACCTTAGCTATTGCAAATTGTGCTGCTATGAACATAAGGGATGCATATATCCTTTCTGATTGGTGTTTCTGCTTTCTTTGGATATATTCCTAGAAGTTGGATCACTGGGTCAAATGGAAGTTCCACTTTCAGTTTTTTGAGGAAACTCCATACTGTTCTCCACAGTGGCTGCACCAGTCTGCATTCCCACCAGAAGTGCACGAGGGTTCCTTTTTCTCCGCATCCTCTCCAGCACTTGTTGTTTGTTGATTTGTTGATGATAGCCATTCTGACAGGTGTGAGATGATACCTGATTTTGATTTGTATCTCTCAGATTGACTTTGAGCATGTTTTTCTATGCCTCTTGGCTTTCTGAATGTTCTCTTTTGAAAGGTGTCTATTTAGGTCCTTTGCCCATTTTTTGATTGGGTTGTTTATCTTCCTTTTGTTAAGTTGTATGAGTTCCTTGTAAATGTTGCATATTAAACCCTTATCGGTGATAAATTTGCAAATATGTTCTTCCAAGTTCTCCCAAGCAGTGGGCTTTGTTGTTTTGTTTATGGTATTTTGTTTTTTATTTTCTGTTTTTTTTTTTCTGTGCTAAAGTTTTGTATTTTGATGTAGTCCCATTTGCTTATTTTCTCTTTAGTTCCCATTGCCCAAGGTGGAGTATCAGTGATGAAATTGCTTTAGCATATGTCTGAGATTTTGCTGCCTGTGGATTTTTATTCCTGTAGTATTTTTATGGTTTCCCATCTGATGTTTAAGTCCTTTATATATTTTGAGTTTATTTTTGTGTCTGGTGTAAGTTGGTGGTCTAGTTTCATTTTTTGCATGTATCTGTCCAATTGTCCCAACACCATTTATTGAAGAGGCTGTCTTGACTCCATTGTATGTTCAAGCCTCCTTTGTCAAATATGCTTTAATTGAGCATAGTGGTTTGGGTTGATTTTGGGGTTCTCTATTCTATTTCATTGATCTATATATCTGTTCTTATGCCAGTACCAGGCTGTTTTCAGAACAGTGGCTTTGATATCTGGTATTGAGATCCCACCTACTTTATTCTTTTTTCTCAGGATTGCTGCAGCTATTCGGGGTCTTTTCTTATTCCAGATGAATTTTTGGAAAGTTTGTTCTAGGTCTGTGAAATATGCTGTGGGTATTTTAATGGAGAGTGCACTGAATCTATAGATTGCTTTGGGTAATATGGATATCTTGATGATGTTGATCCTACCAACCCAACACAGTATGTTCTTCCATCTGTTTATGTTTTTTCTATCTCCTTTTTAAGTGCCCTGTAGTTTTCATGTATAAGTCTTTTATCTCCTTAGTCAAGTTTATTCCTAGATATCTTAACCCTACCAGACTACTGTACCAATTTTTCGGTAATTTCTGAATCTGCCACTATACCACTGTACCTAATTTTCAGTACTTTGCCTAGTACGTGAAAAAAATGAGTCACAAACTAAAAATAACCAAGCAATCGTGGTCAAACCTCATGGTTAGCCATTGCAAATGTCCGCCCCCTTGTGTTTGAATTGACTTTGTGTGGTTTAAGGGACAGTTAGGTTCAGGGCCTCAGGTATGTTTGGTGAGATGGTAATAGGGATTCCTTTTTAAAAATTTTAAAATCTTTATTGTTCAGCTAATTACAGTTGTTCCTCTCCCCTTCCCATAGCTCCTCTCCTCCCGGTTCCCACCCCACCCTCTAACTGCTTTTCTCTGGCTGCTTTTAAGATTCTTTCTTTGTGTTTTGCTCTTGGCATTTTAATTATGATGTGTCTTGGTGTGGTCCTCTTTGGATTCCTTTTGTTTGGGATTCTCTGTGCTTCCTGGACTTGTAAGTCTATTTCTTTCACCAGGTAGGGGAAGTTTTCTGTCATTATTTCTTCAAATAGGTTTCCAATATCTTGCTCTCTCTCTTCTTCTGGCTCTCCTATAGTTCGAATGTTGGTAATCTTGATGTTGGTAATGTTGGTAATGTTGTCCCAGAGACTCCTTACACTGTCTTCATATATTTGGATTCTTTTTTCTTTTTGCTTTTCTGGTTGGGTGTTTTTTGCTTCTTCATATTTCAAATCTTTGACTTGATTCTTGTGATCCTCTAGTCTGCTGTTGGATCTCTGTATATTATTCTTTATTTCAGTCAGTGTATGCTTAATTTCTAGTTGGTCCTTTTTCCTATCCTGGAGGGTCTCACTAAATTTATTGGCAGTTTCTAGATAATTCTTGAAAAGCCTTATAACTGTGGTTTTGAAGTCTATATCCAGTAGCTTGATTTCCTCCATTTCTGTCATTTGTGACCTGTTTCTTTGTCTGCACATTTTGGCTGCTTCCCTGTGTTGATAAAGTGGCTTTTTTTTTTTTTTTTTTTTTTTTTTTTTTTTTTTTTTTTTTTTTTTTTTTTTTTTTTTTTTTTTTTTTTTTTTTTTTTTTTTTTTTTTTTTTTTTTTTTTTTTTTTTTTTTTTTTTTTTTTTTTTTTTTTTTTTTTTTTGCTAGATGTCCTATAAGGCCCAATGACTCAGCCCCTCCAATCACCTGAGGTAGACACTCTTGGTGCACCCCCTTGTTGGCTGTGTTCACAGTCTTGTTGTAGCTAAGGCTTGATTTTTGTTGGTATCACTGGGAGAAATTGACCTCCAGGCCAACTGACTGTGAGAATCAGCTGTGTCCACAGTGGGAGAACTTCTGTGCTGGAAACACTCTTGTGGGGCAAAACTTGCTTCAGTGGGGCTTTGGTGCTCACTGAGTTGCCCCCTGAGTGTGTCCCTTATGGATCTGAGGAGTTGTAATCTGGATGGTCCCACATTGACCAGTGGGTACACTGGCTCTTGGATCTCTAAGGAGAAGCTAATTTAGGCTTTGCTGAGGCTACCCATCAGGAGCTATTAAGAGATCTGCAGGCCCCTGTTCTTTGTTTGGGGTTTGGAGGTGCCCAGATGAGGCCCAGCTGTGAAGCAATGCAAGTTGCTGTGGGGCCTTGGGCCTTCTTTTGGATGTTCTGAGTGTCTCTTACCCAGCTGCAGTTTGTTAGGTTATTTTAGATTGTAAAGGGCCAGGTCTTTTATAATACAAAAGCCTCTGTGGGCAACTTGGGTGGGGCAGGGTCTCAGGAAATCAACAGGGCAGAGCAAACAGCTATGGCTGATCCTCAGCCCAGCCCTAAGAGGCCCTGGTTCTCAGTGTCCCGTGTTAATTGCTGCAAGCACCTCTGAGAGAAAGCCACTCTGGAGGTCCTCCCAATGCCAGACAGTCCAGTTTCTCACTGTATGAGTCTGGATCCCCAGAAACTCATACAGAACTGGAGTTCAGAGCCGTGGGGAGCTTATGACTCTCTCCAGATTGAAAAAGACAACTGCATCCTCAGTTGCCAGCCCTTTCCCCTAGTGCATGTCCTTACCTCTGCACTTTACTTCTGCACCTCCTATGAGTCTCAGTGTGCTTTCCTCTTTCTTTCTAGTTGGATAATTTCCACTTATCCACCCTTCTTGTGTTCTGGGTGTTTTTTTCTTTTTGTTGTACTTTTGAAGTGGTTGTGTGAGGCAGCAATTTCAGGTGTTTACCTATGCCGCCATCTTAGTTTTCCTGGGATTGCTTTTTTAGTCCCTTTTTCTGTAAATTCATTATTGGTGTATAGACATGCCATAGATTTCATGGTGTTAATTTTGTATCCTGATACATTGCACAATTCATTTATTAGGTCTAATAATTTTTTGATGGAGTCTTACGGTTTTCTATGTACAGTATCATGTTATCTGCAAATAAGGACAGTTTTACTTCTTCTTTTCCAATTTGGATGCCTTTTATTTCTTTTTCTTGTCTGATCTCAATGGCTAGCACTTCCAGTACTATGTTGAATAGGAGTGGTGAGATTGGGCACCTCTGTCTTGTTCCTGTTCTAAGGGGAAATGGTTTTAGTTTTATCCCATTGAGTATAATGTTGGCTGTTTGTCATATGACTTTTATTATGTCGAGGTATGATCCTTCTATTGCCACCTTGCTGAGAGTTGTTATCAAGAAAGGGTGATGGATTTTGTCAAATGGATTTTCTGCATCAATTGATATGACTCTGTGATATTTATCTCTCAATTTGTTTATGTGATGTATAATGGTTACTGATTCGCAGATATTGTACCATCCTTGTATCCCTGGGATAAGTCTTACTTGGTCATGGTGTATGATCTTTCTGATGTACTGCTTTATCTGATTTTCTAGCATTTTGTTGAGGATTTTGGCATCTATGTTCATGAGGGATATTGGCCTGTAATTCTCTTTAATTTTGTTGTCTTCATCTGGTTTTGGTATTATGGTGATGTTGGCTTCATAGGATGTGCTTGGAAGTGTTCCTTCTCTTGAATTTTTGGGAATAGTCTAATGAGGATAGGTTTTAGTTCTTCCTTGAATGTTTGGTAAAACCCCCCTGTGAAGCCATCTGACACTGCGCTTTTGTTTGCTGGAAGCCTTTTGATGACTGGCTCAATTTCTTCCATTGTTATCAGCCTATTGAGACTTTTAGAAACTTCCTGATTAGGGTTTGGAAGGTTATATTTTTCTAGGAATATATCTATTCCCTCCAGGTTGTCTAGTTTTTAGAATAGAGTTGTCCATAGTATTTTTTAACAATCCTTTGTATTTCTGTGGGTCTGTTGTTATTTGCCTCTTTCATTTTTGATTTTGTTTATTTGGGTCCTCTCTTTTTGCTTCTTGGAGAGCCTGGGTAGAGGTTCATCAATCTTGTTTATCCTTTCAAAGAACCAGCTGTTTGTTTCATTGATCTTCTATATATATTTTTTAATCTCTATATCCTTCATTTCTGCTCTAATCTTTATTATGTTCTTCCTTCTGTATACTGTGGGCTTTTCTTGTTGCTCTCTTTATAATTCTTTGAGTTGTAGAGTTAGAGGATTTATTACCATTTTTCTTTTTTTTGAGGTTGGCCTGTAGAACTATAAACTTCCCTCTCAGGACTGCTTTCATTGTGTCCCATGGATTTTGGATTGTTGTGTTTTTATTGTCATTAGTTTCCAGGATGTTTTTAATTTCTTCTTTGATCTCTTTGGTAACATATTCATTGTTTCATAGTATACTTTTCAGTTTCCAAGTGTTTGAGTTTTTTGGATTGTTTTATTGTAGTTTATTTCTAATATTATGCCATTGTGGTCAGAGAAAATGCTTGATATGATGATTTCAATCTTCTTGAATTTGGGGAGACTTTGCTTGTGACCCAATATGTGGTCTATTTTTGAAAATGTCTCATGTGCACTTGAGAAGAACATATATTCCATACCTTTGGGGTAAAATATTCTGAAGATGTCAATTAAGTCCATTTGATCTAGTCAGTCATTAAATTGCTGTGTCTTTGCTGATTTTTTGTCTAGAGGATTTATCCAGTGATGTCAGTGATGTATTAAAGTCCCCTTCTATTATTGTATTATTGTCAATCTCTCCCTTGATATCTTCCGGAGCCTTATAAAATGTTTTTGGGTGCTCCTCATTGTTTGCATATATGTTTATCAGGATTATGTCCTCTTGTTATATTGATCCCTTTAGTATTATGAAGAGGACTTTCTTATCTTTTGTTATGGCTTTCACTTTGAGGTCTATGTTGTCTGATATAAGTATTGCTACCCCAGCTTTTTTTTTCATTTCCTATTGCCTGAAAGATATTTTCCATCCCTTCACTTTCAGTCTGTGTGAGTCCCTTATTCTGAGTTGGGTCTCTTGTAGACACAATATATATGGGTCATATTTTTTTATTCATTCAGCAACTCAATGTCTTTTGATTGGAGCATTTAGTCCATTTATGTTTAAAGTTATTACTGAAAGATACTTGTTTGTAGCCATTTGTGTTTTTTTGTGCCTGTTTTCTTTCTTAGCTTTTTATTTCTTCTTTTTATACCAGTCCCTTTAGCATTTCTTGCATTGCTGGCTTGGTGGTGATAAACTCCCATAGTCTTCTTCTTTTTTTTTTGTCTGTGAAGCTTCTTATTTCCCCTTCAATTTTGAATGATAGCCTTTCTAGATAGAGTATTCTTGAATGCAGACCCTTGCTTTGCATCACATTATAAATTTCTTTCCATTCTTTTCTGGCCTGATGTGTTTATGTTGAGAAATCATTTGATAATCTAATGGGAGATCCCTTGTATGTCACTTTCTGTCTCTCTTTTGCAGCCTTTAAGATTCTCTCTTTGTCCTGAACATTTGCCATGGTAATTATGTTGTGTTTTGGTGTGGATCTTTTTGGGTTCATCTTCTTTGGGAGTCTCTGTACTTGTGTGAATTTTTTCTTCCCCACCTCAGGGAAGTTTTCTGACATTATTTCTTCAAATATGTTTTCTTTTCCTTGTTCCTCTTTCTTTTGTTCTGGGACCCCTATGATTCATATGTTGCTTCATTTCATGTTGTCCCGTAGCTCCCTTAGGCTTTCTTCCTATTTTTTAATTTTTTTCTCCAATTGCAATTCAGTTTGGATGTGTTTTGCTTCTCTGTCTTCTAATTCCCTAATTCGGTTCTCCGCTTCTCCTAGTCTACTGTTGAAACTTTCCATGGTGTTTTTTATTGCAGCTATATCACTCTTCATTTCTTCTTGATTCTTACATAAGTTGTTGATTTTTTCCCTCCATCAGGTTTATGAATTGTATGACCCTTAGTCTAAATTCTTTTATCTGACATAATGTATGCCTCTGTTTCACTTAGCTGCTTTTCTGATGATTCCTCCTTTTATTTTCTTTTGGTTTTCTTTGTCTATCCATATTGGGTCTCACCGACTGATCTAGATGTTGAATCATGCAGGACATGCTCCATGGGGGGCAGTGGCTCCTAGGGCTGTGGTTGCTCCTCAGATCATGATGAAGTGGCTACTTCTCAGTTGGCAGTGGCTCCTCTGGTGGGTGCAGTTCGCAGCAGTGAAGTCACGTCTGGCTGGTGGGGGTGGCTGATCACTCAGCTGCTGTTCCTTGGACAGGAGTGGGTTGATCACCATGTTGCTGCTCCTCAGATGGGTTTGGGCTGAGCACAGCTGCTGCTCCTTGGATTAGGGCTGGCTGCATGCTGCGGCTGTTCCTCTGATGGGGTGGGCTGCTTGTGAGGCTGCCACTTCTTGAACAGGGGCAGTTTGCTTTCAGAGCTTCTGCTCCTCATATGGGTTTGGGCTGCTCACACAGCTGCTACTATTCAGATGAGGGATGGGCTGCTTGGGTGTGTGCTGCTCCTTGTATTGGGGATGGGCTGCTTACATGACTGCTGCTGCTTGGGTGGGAATGAATTGCACATGTGGCTGCTGCTCCTCAGATGGTGTCAGGCCGCTCATCCAGATGCTGCTTGTCAGACAGTTGCATGTGGCTGATGCTCCTTGGGCCAGTGTGGACTGTGTAATTCTGCCGCTCCTTGGACATGGGAAGTCTACTTGTATGCCTGTTGCTCCTTGGACTGGGGAGGGCTGCTCGGGCACATACTGCAAGGGAATGGGCTGCTTGCAACGCTGCTGTTCCTCATACATATGTGTGCTGCTCACACTGCTGCTGCTCCTCTGACACATGGAGGGTGTGGGCTGCACAGCTGCTGCTCCTCACACAGGGGTGAGGTGTGTGGAGCTGCTGCTTCTCAATCGTGGGCAGGCTGCTTGCGTGGTTGCCACTCTTGGGACAGGGGAGCGGGCAGCTCACACAGCTGCTGCTTCTTTCTCCAGGGATCCTCTACCCTTACCAGCTACAAACCATCCTCCAGGTGAGTCTCCTTTGCCAATTCAGGCTGGATGTTACTCATTTCAGCTGCTCACCCTATTTGCTCTGGGACAAGGCTTGGGACACATCAGTCTATATTGCCACCATTTTGTCTCCTCTTGTTCATATTTTTTATTTTTTATTGATTTAAGAGAGAAAGAGAGAGATATAGATAGAGAGAAAGAAAGAGAGAGAAACATCAATGATAAGAGAGAATCACTGATCAGCCACATTCTGCATGTCCCCCACTGGAAACTGAGCCAGCAAACCTGGCATGTGTCCCTGACCAGAATAAAACCTGGAACCTTTCAATCAGCAGCCCTATGCTCCATCCACTGAGCCAAAATGGCTAGGGCTTTGTTCATGACTTCTTCTTCTTTTTCTTCTTTCCTTGCTTCCTACGGCTACTCCTTGTCCTCCTCCTAAATGTGTAGAGTTGTAATCTGCTATGGTCTGAACCCTGTCCACCAGGTGCACTGACTCTAGAGCTTTCTGGGATGTGAGAAGTCAACCACTACATTGAGGCTCCAAGCAGGAGCTACAGGGTGATCTGTAGACAGCTGATACTTGTATTGGGCAGAGAGTCTTTGAGAAGGCTGTTTACTCCTGGAGAATAAACCACTGACCAAATCATCAGAGAATATATGCACCAGTCCTAGCTCCTGAGCTGGTCCTCATGTTCTGTATTCCTGAGCACCCCTGGTGTCCTTGTGTCCCCTGCAAACTATCCCCATTTCCTCCCTCAGGGAGGTTTGTGTCTGGGCTCTCACTGACTTCCCCTCACTGTGTCTCTTGAACAATAATACACAGCTGTGTCCTCGGTGGTCACAGAACTCAGCTGCAGGGAGAATTCGTTCTTGGATGTGTCTTTGGAGATGGAGGTTCGGCTCTTGAGGGAGGGGCTGTAGTAAAGGCTTCCATCATTACTTATGCAGCCCATCCACTCCAGACCCTTCCCTGGGGGCTGGCAGATCCAGCTCTAGCAGTAACCACTGGTGATGGAGTAACCAGTGACAGTGCAGGTGAGGGAGAGAGTCTGTGTCGGCTTCACCAGTCCTGGGCCTGACTGCTGCAGCTGCACTTGCACCTGGGGCAGAACACCTGGGACAGAGAGAACACAGTGAGTCCTGGGCTCAGATGCAGGATCCCCATCACTTCAAATCTAAGCCCTTGAGTTACTCACATCTGGGAGCTGACAGCAGGAAGAGGAAGAGCCACATGGGATTCATGACTTGCAGGTGAACTCCTCATCCCCCAGATAGTATTCTCCAGGGTGAGGAGGCCCTGAATTTAAGTGGACACCAACTGTGTGTGTGTCGGTTACCATGTGGGCATTTGCATATGGGAGGTGTCTGCACATACAAAGGGCAAGAGGTGAGAAGAGGTCCTGGTTTGTGGAGCTTCTCCTGGAAGCAGGTGCTGACTGTGCCCTCAGAGAACCAGGCCCTCCTGGGGTCATGCTTACTATGCCCAGGGACCTCTTCTTCCACAGTAGGAGATGTGCTGCAGGAGGTGGTCGTCAGGAAGCAGGATGTGGGAGCGATCAGTGAGTCCTTAGGGATAAAATTAATGTGCCTCTTCATCCAGGGTTATTGGTAGATATTTATATCGATATAGATATAGGTATACGTATAGATATAATTATAGATATAGATCTTAAAAATGTAATTTTCTTGATTATTAGAAAGAGAGAAGGGAGAGGCATAGAGAGATAGTGTTAATGAAAAAAACCAATGAAACCTGTAGAGAATTTTGTGAGTTTATCTGAGCCAAACTGTCGACATATGCCGGGAAGCAGAACCTCAATGAATTGAAATAATGCTCCAGAGAATGGGGAGTTTGTACCTTATTTTACAAATTTACCTTCAAAGGAAAATACGTAAGCAGTTTACATGAAACTCATTGGTGATAGATTGAGGAGGTGGGATTAAAGCAAAGCAGGGAAATCTCTGGGATTGGGTAAAAGGGGTGAAATGATAGACATATCCTTCTTTTACATAAATGCATACAGGATTAACAGTTGACAACAGTTGGTGTAAACTTGATAACAATGACAAGGAGGGGATGTCCTGGTGCTATTTGTTATGCCCGGCGGGGTCTGAAAGAAAGGGAAGTTGCAAGTTATCCAGACATTTCACAAATATGTTATCTTAGAGGCAAAAAGACAAAAATGTGCTCATAGAGATCCAAGACGATCTTTGTCAGGGAAAACACTGGCCCAGGATGCCACTGCCCACCATAGCCTGTTTTGTAGTTAAATGTTAATTTTCAGACCATCCTTTGTGGTTACTTTAGGTCTCTGAGTCTACAAGACTGCCACGTAGACCTCCGCTGAGCTTTTCAGGCTAGCATGTGGCTCCTTTTGTCCACAATAGAAACATCCGTGAGAGGCAATCATGAATTGGTCACCTCCAGCATGACCTCTACTGGAGTTGTAGAGAGCAATCCCATCATGAGCCCTCACTGGGAACTGAACCAGTAACTTCTTAGTTCCTGGGTTGACACTCAATGGCTGAGCAACAGGAGCCAGGCTGGATCTTCTTTTCTTTGTCCTCACCTGAGGATGTGCTCTTTGATTTTTAGAGGGAAATGAAAAGACAGAGAGAGAAGAAAATAGAGAAACATTGATGTGAGAGAGAAATAATTGTGGACAAAAGGAGCCACATGCTAGCCTGAAAAGCTCAGTGGAGGCCTTCATGGCAGTCCTGTAGGCTCAGAGACCTAGAGTAATCACAAAGATGGTCTGAAAATTAGATATTTATCTACAAACAGGTTACGGTGTGTGGCCACATCCTGGGCCAGTGTTTTCCCTGACAGAAATCACCTTTGATCTTTACTGAGCATTTGTCTTTTTACCTCTAAGATAACGTATTTGTGAAATGTCTGTGTGACTTGTAATTTCCCTATTTCTGAAGCCCCTGGGGCACAGCCAAATGTGCTGGGCATCAGGACAGATACCACAAGTTCCTTCATTATCATGTTAATTGATCCTGCACTCACCTGGGTATGTGTACGTCATTTTGCTTTTTATCCAATCCTAGGGATTTCCCTGCTTTGCTTTATCCCACTTCCTTAATCTATCACCAATGAATTTCATGTAACCCACTTACGTGTTTTCCTTTTGATGGTAAATTTATAAAAGCACCATGTAAACTCCCATTCTCCGGAGCATTATCTCAATTCATTGAGGTTCTGCTTCCCGGTGTTAACGAAAAAACTCAGTGAAACCTGTAGAGAATTTTGTGAGTTTATTTGAGCCAAACTGTCGACATATGCCGGGAAGCAGAACCTCAATGAATTGAGATAATGCTTCGGAGAATGGAAGTTTACACGGTGCTTTTATAAATTTATCATCAAAAGGAAAACACGTAAGTGGGTTACATGAAATTCATTGGTGATAGATTAAGGAGGTGGGATAAAGCAAAGCGGGGAAATCCCTGGGATTGGATAAAAAGCAAAATGACGTACACATACCCAGGTGAGTGTAGGATCAATTAACATGATAATGAAGGACATTTGGTTGTGGTATCTGTCCTGGCGCCCAGCACATTTGGCTCAGTAAAGATTAAAGGTGATTCCCGGCAGGGAAAACTCTGGCCCAGGATGTGGCCACCCACCATAACCTGTTTGTAGATAAATATCTAATTTTCAGACCATCTTTGTGATCACTCTAGGTCTCTGAGCCTGTAGGACTGCATGCAGGCCTCCACTGGGCCTTTCAGGCTAGCATGTGGCTCCTTTTGTCCACACACCCCCTGTTTGGTCACAAATCCATCTAAAGGATGCATTGATGACCAATATTTTTGTTTGGATAATGGAGTCCCAATTTTAATGTCCAACAGTTTTGAGTCCAAGTTTCAATGTCCAATAGTTTCTTTTGTGTACATGTCAGCAATGATCTCAGTTTTGGATGGTGAACAAATGGTGACAATGTGGGTCCGACCTTCTTTGGTGTGGTCTTGGGCAATCTGCAGCGACACAATTGCTGACTGCTAGCATGGCAAAGCATTGTCAGCTTCTTCCATTTCTGGATATTTCTCTTGGTTGCAGGAAACCTTATGGTTTTGGAGTTGTTTTCTGAAAAATATATAAACATATTCTTGACCAAAAGTTAATAAAGGAATTTTTTCTATAAACTTTTCTTGGGATTCTTTTAAATTTTTGCCCAAATGATTTTCCTTTGGCTTATTTTGACATCATGTGTTTTTCATGGGTGTTTTGCTGTTAGCATTATAAATGATGATTAATTTTTAAAGTAAAAAAAAATATCTTTTCTATAGGATATTTTTCCTTACATGGTATTCTTCCACTACCTCCTTTTTTATTTTATTTAATTATTAGGAGGCTTTTGGAAAATTTTTATAATGTAGTCTAAGTAACTATAAATTTTTAATTTTTAATTTTTATTTTTTTTACAAAAATATGACTGCTTTAGGTCCATGGCATGTTAAGCAATTTTACCATGAAATGAGCTACCAATAAAATTGTGGTTGACACTTTAGAAACAGCTTTTGTACAATTAAATTTTTTTGAATATTTATTTCAATTAAACTTGACTACTATTTTACTGTCAAATTTAATACTTTAACAACAATTTTGGTTTACACTGTAAAGGATTATTTTGCATCCTTGAGAAAGCACTGTGCATTCCCTGTGTTAGATATAGCAGCTGCTGTCAGCCAAGTCTCTGTTATCTGGGTTTCAGGCTGAGCTGGGTGAAGTTTCTGTTGCCTGGGTCCCGCTCTGAGCTGGGCATGAGAAGCGGAAAGCAGCCATGGGGCAGGAGACCT
>PVJC01025380.1:0-24800 GCA_004026665.1 Murina feae | reverse complement strand
CACAGCTTGGGAGGGGCGGGGTCTCGGGGAGCCTGCAGGGCAGGGTGGAGCAAATAGCTATGGCCGCTTCTCAGCCCTGTGCTAAGAGACACTGGGTCTCTGTGTCCCACGGTAATTGCTGCAAGCAATGCTGAGAGAAACTCTCTTTGGATTTCCTCCCAGTGCCAGTCAGCCCCCCTTCTCTGGGTGTGTGTCTGGATCCTCAGAAACTTGCCTGGAACTGGAGTTCAGAGCCGCCGGGAGCTTGTGGCTCTCCAGTTTGAAAAAGAACCGTGTCCTCTGGTGCCAACCCTCTCCCCGAGCCCCGTGCGCGTGCCTCTGTACCTCTGTACTTTGCTTCCGCCACTCCTCTGAGTCTCAGTTTCTTTCTAGTTGTAGAGTTTTCACTCAGCCAGCCTTCCTGTGGGTGTGAGTGGTGTCCGTGTTTTCTTTCCGTGGTTATTCTGAAATAGTTGTGCACAGCTGCATTTACAGTGTTTACCTTATGCCGCTGTCTTGCTGTCCGCATCATTCTCTTTTATTAGTGTAGATATCCACCCATTTTGGGTTGCACATCATGGTTATGAATAAATCAGGCTTGCCATACTTTGTTACAATTGCCATAGCATTCTGATACCGCTGCTGCATATTTCTAGGACTACCTTCAAAAGATGATGGAAGTATTATCATTTTATCAATCGGCTGGTTTTGGGATGCATCACCCGAGAACCACTGCTGCCATGTCACTGCAGTTCAGCAGATCCTGCATTGTCTGCCCCTCTGGTGGTCAGTGTGCATCATATGTACCAGCCAGTGGGACAGTCAGTTAGCCTTTTACATATATAGATAGTAACTTTACAGTGAAGAGATACAGCAGACACAACCTTAACCATGTGATAACCAGTACTAAGGCATATCAGCAAGTACTTTCTTATATAATGCACTAAAAAGGGCACATCACTTCTGTGGTATTCTTACCAAAAATACATAACCTCAATCTAATTATAGAAAAACATCAAACCCTGATTTGGGACATTATACAAAACTAGGGGCCTGGTGAACAAAATTTGTGCACTGGAGGGGGGAGGGTCCTCAGCACAGCCTTCCCCCTCACATATTGGAAGCCCTCAGGGGGAGTCCTACTGATGGCTTAGGCCCGCTCCCTGCTCCCCTTGGGGAGCGGGCCTAAGCTGCAGTCTGGCCTCCCTTTGTGGGAGGCAACCAGGCTAATCAGGGGAAGCCACCAGTCCCATCACCCAGCTGCTGCAGCCACTGCCACATACCACAGCCACCAAGGTGTTTTCATCAACACGGACTCCAGTCCCTTCACCATGAAAAAATGACAACTTTCTTTAGGCATTTTCAAGATGTGTCTTTCATAGGATATGAAATTTCTCTCTCCCTCTCTTTTTTTTACCCTCACCTGAGGTTATGTTTCCATTGATTTTTAGAGAATGTGGAAGAGAAAGGGAAAAATAGAGAGAAACATCAAAGTGAGAGGAACACTTTGACTGGTTGCCTCCTGCATGAACCTGACCTGGGCCCTGGCCAGGGAGAAGCCTGCAACCTAGGTACATGCCCTTGGTTACAAATGAACCCAGACCCTGCAGTCAGCAGGCTGAGGCATTATGCACTGAGCCAAAATGGCTAGGGCAGGATATGACATTTCTTAGCCCTCCAGCAGTGGACTTTCTTTTTTTTTTTTTCACCAGGAGTGTTGTAGAAAAACCCTAGATCGCCTTTTTTGATTCTAATTACCCAAGTTACTAAAAATATTATCAGTGGCATACAGGGTGCGTAGCCAATGAGTGGTAAGAAAAAGTGTTTCCTCTGTAGATCATTCTGGCTCAGGCCTGTAACCTCTGGCCAAGGATGCAGGCCTGGGTAGGGGACCCCCAAGCCCCTCTGATTGCCGGCTTCACAGAGCCCAGTTTTCTGAGATCACTGGCTCTGCCCTTGCCCCACTGCAGCCTCTGGCCAAGGCTACAGGCCTGAGCAGGGAACCTCTAGCCCCCTCTGATTGCCGGTCCACCCCTCTAGCCCTCCACCTCCCTGGCCACCTGCCTGGCTAACAGGTCTGACCACTTCAGTTGGCGGGCTGAGCTGAACAGGGTGCCACCATCTTGTGGCTATGGGGGTGGCCAAATTTGTGATGGAGTGAAACCTAATTTGCATATTACTCTTTTATTAGATAGGATATGAGATGGTAACATTAGGGAAGTTGGGTGAAGGATATATGGGAACTCTTTTTGTGACTTTTAAGAGTTCATTGTCCTAATGTGTATTTTTTTTCTTAGCTTATCAGTCATTTTTATTTCAGTTTCTATACATGTTCTTTTCATTTACCTTCATTTTAATTGGATTGAATTGTGTATATTAAGAAAATTATATACATAAATCCTGTGTGTAGTAAATTATTTTCCTATTTTTGTTGATTTCTTAAATAATAGGTGTGTGTGTCTGTGTGTGTTTATAGGGTGATTTTAACTGACCATTTCTGCTGACCTGTGGGCAGAAAATAAGAAATAGCCAAGTGGCTTTAAGTCTTCAACTGTAATCAAAAGACCACAGAATAGGAACATTATGTTATGGAAATGACTTTGAGAAACATTTTCTTTCTTCCATTAAAAACTACATTTATTTTAAAGTTTATATACAGTAAAATTCATCCTTTTTGGTATACAATTATATAAGTTTTGACAAATGCATACACTCAGTAACTATAATCAAGATACAGAAAATTCCATTATTAAAACAAATTCCTTGTGCTACCATTTTGTAATGTCTCCCATTAACCCTTGGCATCCACTGATTTGTTTTTTTCCTATAGTTTTCTTTTCCAGCATATCATATAAATGGAATCAAACAGTAAGTAGCATTTTAAGTTTGGTTCTTTTACTTAGCAAGATGCATTTGAGATTCGCCCAAGTTGTTGCATGTATTATTGTTCATCATAGTTTTTTATTGCTGAATAGGATTCCATTGTATGGATATACCAGTTTACTAGTATATATGCACCAGTTGAGGTTCATCCTCCACTTTTATTTTCCTCTATTGTTAGTGATCATAGATCTAGTAAAGAGCATAGGTGAGGTTTTCCATTCAATAGGAAGAAATTCCTCCTGAAAAGTCAAGGTTAGAAGTATGACCCTGTGTAACATGTGCAAGAGGTTATAACAGGATAACTTACTTCTTGTCCCTTAAACTGTATTTAAAATTGGCGATTTAATCCTAAGTGAGCAATATATCAAAGAAATAGAAGTTTGCCCTGAGTTTAGCTAGATGATATCCTCAGAGCAGGTTCGACAAATAGTCTGGAAGTCATCATTGGCAGAGTATTAAAAAAACTTTTAAATTAAAAAAATGCTGAAAATAGTAAAAAAATCACCTTAAACTATACCACTTAAAAAATTTCATAGAGCAAAAGTCCCCTTTCAGCCTATCCAATCCCATGTCTAAAAGATTTATAATTTGGTATGTATATTTCCCAGTTTTTTCCTAAATTTATTTAGAAATAGCTATATATACATATACTATATATACAAATGCTTTCGTTTACAAAAAATGTATTCATATTATATAGATGACCTTTGAACAATGTGGGAGTTAGGGGCACCGATATCCCACGCAGTCAGAAATCCACATGTATGTAACTTTTGACTCCCCATAAACCTAGTTGTCTCTAGGTATCCATGAGGGATTGGTTCCAGAACACCCTGCAAACACTAAAATCCACGAATGCTCAGAAATAAAAATTTAAAAAAAATCTGTGGATGCTAAAGTCCTGTATATAAAATGGTATAGATTAATGCATAGTCAGCCCTCTGTTTCCATGGACTCCCAAAGACAGATAGAAACATCACAGGTATTTATTGAAAAAAAATTTATATACAAATAAACCTGCATAGTTAAAAGCCATGTTGTTTACGGATCATCTGTACATATTTCTTGCCTTTTAACCTGATATAAAACCGTGGACACCATACAATTCAGAATGTATTCATAGAAATGCCCCATTATTTTGATGGCTGTATAGTATTCCACTAAATGGATATTCTATAATTTATTCATCCATTCTCTTATTGCTGGACATTTGGGTTGCATTCAATTTCTTTTTCGTGTGACTGAGATATAATTCACATACCATAACACTTACCCATTTAAAGTTTATAATCATGGTTTGTAGTATATTTAGTATTATACAATCATCATTACCATCAATTTGAGAACATTTCCATTGTCTAAAGAAACCTCACACTTCAGCTATCACTCCCAGTCCTAAGCAATCACTAATCCATTTTCTGCCTCTATATTTGCCAATTCTGGACACTTCATATAAATAGAATCATATAATATTCATTCAGCATGTTTTCAGTTTTTTTTCATGTTGTAGTACATATCAGAAGTATTCCCGCCTCCTACTTTTTGGAAGAGTTTGTGAAGAATCTGTATTAATTCTTCTTTAATATTTACTAGAATTCATTTAAGAAGCAATTTGAGCCTGACCTTTTCTTTGTATTTAAAAACATTACTACTTAATGTCTTTACTTGGTACAGGTTTCTTCAGATATTTTCATTGGCTTCGCTAGTCTGGGTATTATATTTATTGGCATATGATTATTCATAGTGTTCCTTCACAATGCTTTATATTTCTATAGAGTTGGTAGTAATGTTCCTCCTTAACTTCGGAGTCTAGTAATTTGGGTTTTCATTTTTTTCTGATCAATCTACCAAAAGGTCTGTCACTTAAGCATTTTATAAAACCAATTTTGATTTCATTTACTTTACTGTTTTTCTATTCTCCATTATCATTTATTTAAACATTTTTTTCTTCCATATGCTTACTCTTAGTTTGCTCCTTTTTCCAGTGTCTTAAGGTATAAAGTGAGGTTAGTGATATATGATCTTTTAAAAATATAGGCATTTGTATTATAATTTTTAAAGTATTGCTTTAGGTGCATCCCAAAAGTCTTGGTATGTTGTGTCTTCATTTTCATTCACCTCAAAAGATTTCCTAATTTCTCTTGTGATTTCTTCTTTAACCCACTAGTCATGTTAAACTATGCTTAATTCATATTTTTTAGTTTTCTAACGTTCTATTATTGATTTCTAGTTTCATTCTATGTGGTCCAGAGAAATACTTTGCATAACTTCAGTGCACTTATATTTGAGGTTTGTTTTATGGTATATCCTGTAGATGTTTCATGTGCACTAGAGAAGAATGTGTATTCTGCTCTTGTTGGGTGAAGTATTCTACAGATTTTTTAAAGATATACTAGGTGTACTGGTTAATAATGCGGATTTTGTAATCAAAGAAAACATGGTAATTTCAAGAGAAACATCAAAGGTGCTTCAGTCAAAGTAATGTCCATCACCAGCTACACATTTCCCTCATCTTTCAGGTAATTTGTGGATAGTGTCCTGATAGAACTTTTCTTGTTTTGAGGCAAACCATTCAGAGACCCAATTTTCTACTTCTTTGTATGTTTTGAAGTGCTGCTCAGAAAGTGCGTGTGCCATCATTCCGAACAAGTTGGAATCTGAAGGAGCAAGGTCCGGTGAATAGAGCAGGTGGATTAATACTTCCCAGAAGATCTTTTAACGTGTCTTTAACTGGTTTTGAAGTGTGTGATGGTGTGTTATCATGAAGCAAAATTACTTTGCTATGTCTTTTGGAACATTCTGGTCGTTTCACAATCAAAGCGTGGTTCAAATTGATTATTTGTTGTCGGTAGCGATCAGTATTAATGGTTTCACCTGGTTTTAGAAGCTCATCATACACCACACCTTCCTGATCCCACCAAACGCAGAGCATTGTCTTCTTTCTGAAGCGATTTGGCCTTGCAGTCAATGTTGATGGTTGACCTGTATCAACCATGATTTTGTGCATTTGGGATTCTCAAAATAAATCCACTTTTCATTGCCAGTCACAATTTGATGCAAAAAAAACTTTTGTGCTATTGAAGCAACATTATACTGATGACTTTTCCGTTTTCCATTTGTCATTCGTTCAGTTGATTTGGCACCCATTTTCTTTCCTTTAAAATCTTCCCCATTGCTTGTAAAGGATTGGAAATTATCTGCTGAGCAATGTTTAATCTGTCTGCAGGTTGTTTTTGAGTTTGACATGCATCATCATCCAATAATGCTTGTAATTGTTAGTCTTCAAACTTTTTTGGTTAGCCAGGACGTTCTTTGTCTTTCACATCAAAATCATTACTTTTAAAGCATTTAAGCCAGTGTTCACAAGTATCTTGAAATGGAGCATGCTCATCATAAGCTTCCAAATTATTCATTAGCACTTTTCTTCAAAATAATGAATTAAAACTTTCCGCAAATGCTTTTTTTTTGGCATGAAATTTGACATTTTTAAGTGTAAAAATATCTATGATATTAACACCTTCAACAAATTTGACATATGAAATTTTGAAGCTTGTTGTCAATACAACAAAATAGCATACACATCAAATTGCATATATATCAACATATGTGTAACTTCATCTATTGAAAAAAATACGCATTATTTACTGGTACACCTAGTACACGACAGCATTTCTCAAGTTTTCTAATTTTTGTTTATCTTCTGTCTAGTTATTCTATTATTGAAAATGGGGTAGCAAACTCCCCAACTCTTATTGTACACATGTATATTTCTCCCTTTCTTTAGTTCAGTTTTTAATTTATGTATTTTGGTGCTCTGTTGTTAGGTGCATACTTATTTATAATATTTATATCTTTCTGATGTATTGATTCTTTTATCATTATGTCACTCATTATCTCTAGTAACAGTCATCATTTTAAAGTGCATTTTGTCTGATATTAGTATGGTCACTCCAGCTTTCTTATAGTTGCCATGTGCCTAAAATTCCTTCTATCCTTTTACCTTTAATCTGTTTGTATCTCTGAATCTATAAGTATGACTCTGATAAATTGCATAGAGGTAAATCTTGTCCCCCTCATCCCCCCAGTCTAACAATCTCTGTCTTTTGATTGCATTGTTTAATCCATTCATAATTATTCATATAGGTGTATTTAGGATTGCAATTTTACTGTTTGTTTTCTATATGTCTTGTGGTTTTGTTTCTCCATTTCTCCTTTTGCATTACTTTACATTGAAATTTTTCTAATGTAACATTTACATTTTAAATATTTTCACTATGTATTTTCAGTTATTACTGTGGTTGCTCTAAGACTTACCATGCACATTCTAACTAAATTGTTTTCAGATATGTCCTAATTCCAATGAGATATAAAAAACTTATTCCTATATAAACCTACTCCATTTCCTACTTCTTTATGATATTATTGCTATGTATATTATTTCTACATGCTTTAAACATAATACATTGTCATAATTATTACTTAACATAATTTTATGTCTCTTAAAGAAGTGGAGAAGAAAACAGAGCTAGTATATATTTATAGCTTTTTATATTAACCTTATTTCCCATTTTTTTGTTTTCTTCATTTGTTCCAGTGGATTTGAGTTACCATTTGGAGTTACTTCTTTAGTCCAATAGTTTTACTTCCACCCACTTCCTTTGTTCTATAATTGGCAAATATATTACAGTTTCATATGTTATAGGCCCCAAAATGCAACTACATACATACTGGTCTATAAAACTTTTTAATTATAAGGAAAATGAACTTAAACTTTTATAATTACAGTAGAGGCCTGGTGCACAAAATACGTGTTCTCCAGGGGATCCCTCAGCCTGGCCTGTGCCCTTTTGCAGTCCAGGAGCCCTCGGGGGATGTCCGCCTGATGGCTTAGGCTCACTCCCTGGCCCTAAGCTGGCAGTCAGACATCTTTAGTGCTGCCACGGAGGCGGGAGAAGCTCTCACCACTGCTGCTGTGCCTGCCAGCCATGAGACCAGATTATGGCTGAGTGGCGCTACCCCTGTGGGAGTGCACTGACAACCAGGGGGTAGTTCCTGAGTTGAGTGCCTGCCCCTGGTGGTCACTGCACTTCATAGCGACTGGTTGTTCCACCATTTGGTCGATTTGCATATTAGCCTTTTATAATATAGGATAATTAAATTTACCCATGTTATTTTTTGCATGTTTAGATTCAAATTACTGTCTGAGGTCACTTGCTTTCACCTGAAGAACTTTCTTTACTATTTCCTGTAAATCAGGCGTGCCAACAAATTCTCCATTTTTGATTACATGGGAATGTCTTTGTTTCATAATTTTAAAAAAATAGTTTTATTGGATGTAGGATTCCATATTGACATTTTTCCTTTGAGCACTTTGAATATGTTATCCCACTGCCACCTCCATTGTTTCTGATGAGAAGTTAGCTGTTAATCTTATTGGCAATTCATTGAGTGATGTTTAATATTTCTCATGTTGCTTCCAAGACTGTCTTTGTGTTTAGCATTTTTATTATAATGTGTCTGTAGATTTCTTCTTGTTACCCTACTTGGAGTTCGCTAAGATTCTTGGATGTGAAGATAATGCTTCTCATTAATTTGTGATGTTTATAGCCATTATTTATTAAAATATTTTTTCTGCTTTCTTTCTCTTTTTTTCTGGTACTCCCATTGCAAGTATGTTGGAGTACTTAATGATCGTATACTCTGTTCTTTTTTTTTTTCTGTTCTTCAGCCTGGATAATACCATCTCATTTAATTCTTACAACCCAATGAGGTAAGTAGTATTTTTATCTTCATTTTATAGATGAGAAAACTGAGGCTCAGACTAGGTGACTTGTCAAGGTCATAGAGTGGTAAGCGTGGTTGTGAAGTTCAAACACAGGTGTGAGTTCCCCTATACCATATTGTCTTTCATTTCTCCAGCAACTATAAACAAACAAATGGGGAATTTGGGAGTGGCTTCCTCTCTTCTAGAGAACTCTTTCTTCCCATTTCCCCTTTAGTATTTTTTATAGTATGTTCCTCTTCTAAAATGCATATACCTAATACCTAACATATATTAGATGCTTATTCGATGTTTATTGCTTGGGATTCAATGATTACTCAATGGTAGCTAGTTTAATGACCAGGAGAACATAATTATTTAGAGCTAGATGTTTTCATTAGAAAAATATATGGCTTTTTGAAGACACTGATAACTTAATAGAAATAATTCGTTAAATATGTGTACTGACATGTGTCTTAGACCCTACTGTTATTGCTGATATTTCTCATTTAACAGCATTTGCTGACATTTAGGCCTGGGTCCTAGTCATTTATTTACTATGTGAATACAATTAGGGACAAATGGGCTTTAATAAATAAATATTTCAACATTTAGTTTTTTAGTTCTGTATATAGATGGCAATCTTGGAAAGAATATTATCTCTAGGGATAAGTATTTAAGACCACAGATTAAGTATAAAGACTTAAAATATTCTTGGAAATAATCATTTGTAATTTATCCTGAGAAAATGATACTCTTTGTACCCTACCCTTCACACTTGGTATCTTGTCTGTCCTGTATAGTCTTTGATTATAGAAAATGTTTTCTACCAATTTTTTCCAAAAGCTAAAGGGATTATCTTGATTAGATTTTTCTTCTTCAGTTTCTCTTCAATTCAAAACACATTGCTATCTATATAGAAATCCTAGATCCAAGATTCTGATGCAAGAAAGACTTCCTAGGATTCACAATCTATATATCTTCTAGCTGCCACTGGTTTTTGTGGTGTTTTCTGTAGCAGACGATCTGAGAGAAGCAGTCTGGAGATCAGACTGTTGTTTTTTGTTCTTTCCAAATTCTATCACCAAAATTTTCCCATGTAGTTTATATCCATTTATTAGATGGAATGCTTGCCATGCTATCTCCTTATCTAAAAGAAAGGAAAAATAATCAATTTACACAGGGTTTAATAATACAATTCTATTTCCAGTTTGTTTCTTTTTTTTTGCCCTGGAGTTAAATGTAGGCTATTAGGCCATATAGATATTTGATTTTATTATCTTTTCCATAATCTCATATTTGCATAGTTCAGTAAGATTAAACTAATTGCTAAACATAATGACTAGAAAACCTTGAAATAGCTGTTTGAGAGTGCCTCATAGTTTAAAAATATAGATAAGAAAAATATAGTGTGCAAAAGAAGGCTAAACTATAACTACTAATACACAAGCCTCTATCTTAGATAACAGATTATAAGTATTGTGAGAATTAAATAATTTTCAAAATGGGCAACACAAATAAAAGAGGTTATCATGGTATTAAGGTCATTTTGCTACTTTTATCTTTTGCTAGGAAAGTGATTGTGGGAGCCCTCATTGAGATAAATAAATGTAATAATCCTTATAAGTATATGGAAATTTGCAGAGTAATAGTACATAGTGTACAGCAGTATTCAACTTTTATGTGTCTCAGACCCTTGATGTAGAAAATCAGGAATGAGTGCAATTATTGATCGGAGTCTGCGAAATCAAAAGTAGACAGGCAATATCTTTAGACTGAACCAATTTATGTATGTACTACAAATTTTAAAATGTGGATAGCTGCTATTATGATTAATAAAACAGCTATCCATTTGAAAGCACTTAGTTTATAAAGCCTTTTTATTATATATTTTTCTCAATTAATGTAACACATTAAGTTTAAAAAGGGTCCTCATACTTAAAAAGACTAAAAACCACTACTGTAGAACATCCACAAGCCTTCTATAAGATAGCAAAGATGGTACAAGATTAGTGGAATTTGGAACTGCTCAAGTGTAAATTACTTGCCTGTACATAGATTACTAGGCTGTTTATAAATGATGATAGTTTAGAAATAATGAGAGAAACAACTAATAACCAGCCTGCACTAACAAACAAACAAAAAAAGATAGTTTGGTGTGTCAGAGAAACTGAAATTTTTTTTGCTCCCTTTAGATTAGAATAATGAAATCATGTATTAAGATGCAAACTAGATGTAAGAATATATTTGCTCCCTTTAGATTAGAATAATGAAATCATGTATTAAGATGCAAACTAGATGTAAGAATATATCATCATCCCCTAATTATGAATTACTAGTGAATTAGCATATTACCTTATAGTTTCTTAGTCCTAAAGGAATAGGGCATTAAACAAGTGTAAGTGTTCTGATAAGAATCCCGAAAGTAATATAATTATAACGGACTACAAACAGTAGTAGTCCTTTGTGAGCAAGGGTAAAATAAATTTTTTAAAGGTAAAGTTAATTTTTCCCTGGCCAGTTTGGCTCAGTGGATAGACCACTGGCCTGTGGACTAAAGGGTCCCAGGTTTGATTCCAGACAAGGGCACATGCCCAGATTGCAGACTGGATCCCCAGTTGGGGGTGCACAGGAGGCAGTTGATCAATGATTCTCTGTCATCATTGATGATTCTATCTCTCTCCCTCTCCTTTCCTCTCTGAAATCAATAAAAATATATTTTTAAAGGGTAAAATTAATTTTGATAAAGTGTAAAGGAAGTGCCAAGATTGGGAATAATTGAAGACAACAGAGTAAGGTGGTCATGCACAGTCAATGGAGGAGAGGAAGCACAGAAGGCAGGATAGAGGAATATTGAAAACATTTTGCTTAATTCTCTTCCATTCTTCCCATGTGCTTGTTTAAGCACATGTTTCTCATGTGTTATAGGTAAATCAAAGGACTGTATCCACTAGTAAATTAGAAAGGGTATAAATAGTCTCTAATGCTGATGCTACAACTGAATAATTATCCAGATAAAGCTACTTACTGGGAAAGGTGATAAAAGCTTGCCCTCTCATTCGTCCAGTCATCATTCGGAATTGAATTGGAGGTCCTTTTTTCTCCTGGAACCGAGCGAACAATGAGACAAGATCTCTTTCAGTCACTCGAGGGCTAAGGTTCTTCAGGTATAATACCTAATATAAATTAAAGATCAACAAAAATATCACACAAGGAAATAAGGCAACTATTTCATTGTGGTTAGAATTCATTAGTTTTAGATAAAAATAGTGGATTGAACACATGCATCTAATTTCACTCTCTCCAGAAAAATCTCAAAAACTATAGAATTAAAAAAAAAAAAAACCCACACACAAATCTACAAGGTTAGGAAGAACAAGAAAAAGAAGCAATAGCAACAATATTCTGGAAGCTGGAAAATATTGGATGAGTATACTCAAGAAAGCTGAATCTTCAATCAGCAGTGGGGAAAGCCAGAAACCAATGCAATCTACACCTAAGAATTCTCGAACAGTTCAGAAATTGACAGTTTCAGGTATCTCTGGAGATGGATATAAAGGCGGGGTTAAAATAAGGTGTTTGGTTGAAAGCTGTTTAAAAACCAACTAGACTTTAAAATATTCCACCTGCCCCCGTCCTTTATAATAATGCTGCAGGGTAAAGGCCACTCCCAATCATGGTGAATACTGGAGGTTTATTGTCTGAACATGGGCAATGCTAGATACAGTTGCAGGTATGAATAATGTTTCTGAAAGCAAGATAATGAAGATAAATACTTCGTATTGAATACTAAGGATACCCCAGACAGTTTCCCCCATTTGGCTCCTACATTGCTGGTAGTACCCTCCCAAGCAATAGTTTGTGTCTTCTCTGAAGAATTTGATTAGCCCCAAGAGGAAAGATCTAAAAATATTAATCTGGGATAGGGAATTTCTCTAACAAATGGACCAGCCAGATAACTTTAAAGTAAAGCTCAAAGTCAACAAGAACCACTCATGTACTCAGTTTCTAATCTGTTTTTGGCTCCTACTCATAAATGTGAGTATGGTTCATTAGGCATCTGAGTAAAGACCCTAACGTGAAAGACAGAGAACAGAACAAACAAACAGAAAGGAAAGCAAATAGGAGTAAACAGAGACCATGCAAAGAAAAAAAAACTTTAAAAATTATCACGAATACCCTCAGAGAGATAAGAGACACTATTCTATCTATTCAAGAAAATTTAAAAAAGCTCTTTAATGTGATCCAACATAAACTCTTATTGGCTTAAAATAGATTGTTATAACTCTAAGAAACTTGTTAAAACTTTAAGCAAGCCCAGACTATAAGCATAAAGAAAATACCTATAGAAGATACACAAAAGAAAATGAGAGAGGAAAAAGCATATGACTACAAAAAAATCAATGAACCACTAAGGCAGACATTAAGAGAGAAAAAAGAGGGACAAAAGAGCTACAAGACAGAAAACAACTAATAAATGGCAATAGGGAGTCCTTTCCCATCAATAATTACTTTACATGTAAATGGGTTTAACTCCTTTGTCAAACACATACAGTGGCCAAATGAATAAAAAACAAGATCTATGTATGCTGTCTACAAGAAACTCAATTTAGATTTAAGGTCACATACAGGCTGAAAATGGAAGGATAGAAAAAATATTCATGCAAATGGTAACCAAAAGAGCAGGGACATCAGAAAAAAATAGATTTTAAATCAAAACTGTCATAAGACACACAAAGGACATTATATGGTCACAGGGCCAATGCACCAGGAAGATATAACAATTATAAATATATATGCACCCAACATTCAGAACACTTAAATATATGAAGCAAACATTGAGAGAACTGAAGACAGAAAATAGCAACCCAATACTATTTATATTTCAATATCTTGCTTTCAATAGCAGAAGGAAAACTAGAAAATTCACAAATATGTGCAAATTCAATAAATTACTTAAAAAATATATATTTTCATTGACCTCAGAGAAGAAGGGAGGGAGGGAGGGAGGGAGAGAGAGAGAGAGGCCAGTGATGAGAGAGAAACATTGATTGACTGCCTTCTGCATGCCCCTCCTGGGTATAGAGCCCACAACCCAGGCATGTGCCCCTGACCGGAATCGAACCTGGGACCCTTCAGTCCACAGGCCAACGTTCTATCCACTGAGCGAAACCAGCTAGGGATCAATAAATTACTCTTGATTAACTAATATGTCAAAGAAAAAATTAAAAGTGAAATTAGAAAATATCTTGAGAAAGCCCAGTCTGTATGGCTCAGTGGTTGAGCATTGACCTATGAACCAGGAGGTCATTATTCAATTCCGGGCAGGGTACATGCCAAGACTGTGGGCTCTATCCCCAGCGTGGGGTGTGCAGGAGGCACCTAATCAATGTTTCTCTCTCATCATTGAAGTTTCTATCTCTCCTTCTCCCTTCTTCTCTGAAATTAACACAAACACACACACATGTGTGTGTGTGTGTGTGTATATATATTATATGTGTGTATATATATATATTAAAAAAGAAAATATCTTGAGATAAAAAATGAAACCATAATATAAAATGTGATATGCAGCAAGAGCAGTGCTAAGAAGGAAGTTTATAGTGATAAATACCTATATTAAAAAAGAGGAAAGCCTCAAATGAACAACTTTATACCTCAAGAAAAATTAGAAAAATAACTAAGCCCAAAGTTAGCAGAAAAAAATAACAAAATTTAGACCATAAATAAATAAAACACAGATTACAAAAACAATTTTTAAAAATCTAATCTATGGATAATAATAACCATTATAAACTGGTGAACAAAAATAGATTCAGAGGCAGAGCAACATCAAACAGACTGTCAAATTACAGCAACAAGGACAGGGACGTTGGGGGGGTGGGTAACAGATCAGACATGGGACTTTTGTGTGTGCATTTAAGCATAACCAATGGACACAAAATACTGGGGGGTAGGGGAGGCGGGGGGAAGGGCAGGGGGAAAAAGAGATATATGTACTAATCTTTGTAAAGCTTTATGTAATAATAATTTTTAAAAAATTAAAAAAAAGAAAGAAAAGAAAATCAACTAAATTAAGGTAGTTTTTTTAAAAAGAGAATGTTCTCTTTAAAAAAATGTTTTATTGATTTTTGGAGAGAGGGAGAGGGATAGAGATAGAAACATCAATGAGAAACGTCATCTATCGGCTGCCTCCTGCACACTTCCTGCTGGGAATCAAGCCTGCAACCCTGCAACCCTGGCATATGCCCTGACCAGGAATCAAACTGGTGACCTCTTGGTTCCTGGGTTGACATTCAAACACTGAGCAACACTGGTTGGGCAAGAGCTAGATTTTAAAAAATATTTATTTATTTTTAAAAATACATTTTATTGATTTTACAGAGAGGAAGGGAGACGCATAGAGAGTTAGAAACATTGGTAAGGGAGAAATGATCAGCTGCCTCTTGCACACCCCCTACTGGGGATGGAGCCTGAAACCAAGGTACATGCCCTTAGACCATAATCAAACCTGAGACCCTTCAGTTCATGGCCCGACACTCTATCCACTGACCCAAACTGATCAGGACAAGAGTTAGTTTTTTTTTTTTTTAAATCAACAAAATTGACTACCTTTAAAAAAAATCAACAGCACTAAGAATAAAAAAGACTCAAGTAAAATCAGAAATGAAAGAGGACACATTATAATTAATACCATATAAATAAAAAGGATTATAAAAGACTACTATGAACAATTCTTTGCCAACACATTGGTTAAACTGGAAGATAATAAGTTCCTGAAAACATAAAACCTACACTAAGACTCAATTATATAGAAATAGAAAATGTGAACAGATTTATAACTAGCAATGAGATTGAACCAGTGATCAAAAACCTCCCAACAAAGAAAGCACCAGAACTAGATAGCTTCATGGGTGAACTCTATCAAACACTTAAAGAACTAATGCCAATCCTTCTCCAACTCTTCCAAAACATTGAAGAGGAGGAAACAATTCCAAACTAATTTTATGAGGCCAACATTATCCTGATACCAAAATCAGAAAAAGATATTACAAAAAAAGAAAACTACAGGACAATATCCTTGATCAATACAAATGCAAAAATCCTCAACACAGAATTAGTAAACTGGATTCAAAAGCACATTAAAGGGGTTTTAACACCATGACCAAGGGGTGTTTATCTCTGGAACATAAGGATGGTTCAACACATGAAAATCAATAATTGTGACACACCACATTAACAGAATGAGGAACAAAAATCTCATGGTCATATCAATTGATGCAGAAAAAGCATTGACAAAGTCCATGATAAAAATGCTAAATTAATTGGGAATGGAAGGAATTTACCTTAACATAATAAAGGCCATATATGAAAAGCCCACAGCAAACCTCATACGAAACAGTGAAAAACTTAAATCTGATCCTTGAAGATTAGAAACAAGGCAAGGATGCCCACTCTTCTCACTTCTATTCAACATAGTACTACTAAAAGTCCTAGTAAGAGCAATTAAACAAGAATAAAATAAAAGGCAACCAAATTAGAAGTGAAGAAGTAAAATCATCTCTGTATGACATGATCCTATGTGTGGAAAACCCTAAAGACTTCATAATAAAACTGTTAAAAGTAATAAATTCAGTCAAGTTGCAGGATACAAAATCAACATACAAAAATTTGAAAAGGAAATCAAGAAAATAATTCCATTTACATAAGCATCAAAAAGCATAATATACTTAGAAATAAAGTTAACTAGGGAGCTGAAAGGCTAATAAACAGAAAACTAATTAATACTGAGGAAAATAATGAAAGAAAAAAAAATAACACAAACACAAATAGATGAAAAGATATTCCATACTCATGGATTGGAAATATTAACATTGTCAAAATGTCTAAACTACCATACCCCAAACTATTTACAGATTTTAATGCAATTTTTATCAAAGTCCCAATGGCAATTTATGGAAAAAAATCCTAAAATTCATATGGAACCACAAGAGACTCTAAGTAGATAAAGCACTATCAAAAAGAACAAATCAGGAGACATTACATTTCTTGGTTTCAAATGACAGTTATCAAAACTGGCATTAAAAAGACATATTGAGCCCTAGCTGGTTAGGCTCAGTGGATAGAGTGTTGGCCTGTGGACAGAAGAGTCCTGGGTTCAATTCCTGTCAAGGGCACATGCCCCGGTTGCAGGCTCAATCCCCAGTAGGGGGCGTGCAGGAGGCAGCCGATCAATGATTCTTTCTCATCATTGACGGTTCTTTCTCTCTCCCTCTACCTTCCTCTCTGAAATCAATACAAATATATTTTCAAAAAGACATATTGCCCAGCAGCATGGCTCAGTGGTTGAGTGTCAACCTGTGAACCAGGAGGTCACGGTTAGATTCCCGGTCATGGCACATGCCCAGGGTTGTGGGCTCGATCCCCAGTGGCGGGCGTGCAGGAGGCAGCTGATCCATGATTCTCATCATTGATGTTTCTCTCTCCCTCTCCCTTCCTCTCTGAGATCAATAAAAATATATATATTTTTAAAAAAGACATACTGACCAGCATAACAGAATAGAGAGCCCAGAAATAAACCACACATTTATGGTAAATTGATCTTCAACAAGGGGGGCAAGAATGCACAATAGGGAAATAATAGTCTCTTCAATAAATGGTGTTGGAAAAACTGTATATCCAGTGTAAAAGAATGAAATCGGATGATTATCTTTCACCATAGACAATGATAATAATAATAATAATAATAATAATAATCAAAATGGATTAAAGACTTGAAAATAAGACCTGAAACTCTAAAACTCCCCGGAGAAAATATATGGAAAAAGCTTATTGGCACTGGCTTTGGCAATGATTTCTTGAATATGACATTAAAAGCACAAGCAACAAAAGAAAAAAAAAGACAAGTAGGATTATATCAACAAAAAAACCTGTGAAGCAAAGGAAACAATCAGCAAAGTGAAAAGGCAATCTATGGAAATGAGCAAATATATTTGCAAATTATATATCTGATAAAAGGTTAATATCTATATATCAGGGTATCCTATAACTTAAACCCCCTCAATTTCAAAAATGGGCAAAAGTCCTATATAGACATTTCTTCAAAAAAGACATACAAATTGCCAATAGGTATATGAAAGGATGCTCAGCATCACTAATCATTAGAGAAATGAAAATCAAAACTTCAATGGGATATCATCTTATGCCAGCTACAATGGCTATTACTGTAAAAACAAAAGTGTTGGTGAGGATGTGAAGAAATTTTAACCCTTGTACACTGTTGGTAGGAATGTAAATTGGTACAACCATTATGGAAAACAGTATGGAGGTTCCTCAAAAATAAAAATATAATCCACCAATCCCACTTCTGGGTTTTTACACCCAAAAGAACTGCAATCAGAATCAGGAAGAAATATCTGCATTCCCTCGTTCATTGTAGCATTATCTGTTAGACCGGAACTCTTTCCAGATGAAGCCGAAGCTGCGAGGAAAACCTGGGTCCCAGGTGCCAGAGGGAAACAGGTGCCGGCAGCCACGGGAAGGAAGGCCTACTCTTGCATGAATTTCGTGCATCGGGCCTCTAATTTACAATAACAAAGACATGAAAAAAACCTAAATATCCACTGACAGATGAATAAAGTAAATATGGTGTATAAATACAACAGAATATTATTCAGCCTTAAAAAATAAATAAATCTTGTCATTCAATATAACATATGTGAACTTGGAAGACATGCTAAATGAAATACACCAGACACAGAAGAACAAATATGATATGATCCCACTTATATCAGGAATCTAAAATAGTCAAATTCATAGATGTAGAAAGTAGAATTGTATTTACCAGGGGCTGGGATCATTGGAAAGGTATTCATCAATGGGTAGTTTCACTTATGCAAGATGACTAAATCCTACAGAACTAGAGTACAGCATAATGCATATAGTTAACAATATTGTACTGGATACTTAAAATTTTGGTAAAAGACTAAATTTTATGTTTAATGTTATCCAGAGATAAAAGAGAAAGGGAGGAAGTCCTGGAGGTGATGGTTAAGTTCAGGGCACTGTATATGGTCATAGTTTCACAGTGTATATTTATCTTCAAACTCATCAAGATGCATACATTAACTATGTACAGCTTTTCTGTATGTCAATCATATATCGATTTAAAAATGAAAGTAACCGAAGAGATGAAGGACTTATATATTAAAAACCATGAAACATTGCTCAAAGAAATTAAAGACTGAAATAAATGCTTACAGGAACTGAATGACAATATTGGTAAAATGTACACATTACCCAAAATGATCTATAGATTTAATGCAATTCTTATCAAAATCCCAACAGTATTTTTATAGAAGTAGGAAAAAAAATCCTAAAAGTCATATGGAACTACAAGAAACCCAAAGTAGCCAAAGCAATCCTGAGCAATGAAGACTGGACGCCTCACACTTTTTCATTTCAAAACATATACAAATTTACCGAAACAGTGATACTGACATAAAGGCAGACATATAGACCAATGGAACAGAATAGTGAGCCCAGAAATAAAGCCACAAGTATACAGTCAACTGGTTGACAAGGCGGGGGGGGGGGGGGGGAAAAGCTGGGCAAGATACACAATGGAGAAAGGATAGTCCCTTCAACAAATGGTGTTGTGAAACACTGACATTCATATGTAAAAGAATAAAATTGGACTCTCACATAGAAAAATCAACTCAAAATGGATTAAAAAGAAGAACTGAAACTCTGAAACTCCCAAGAAAACCCAGAGGGAAAGCTCCATAACCCTGATTTCTTGGATATTACATTAGAAGCATAGGCAACAAAAGCAAAAATAAAGTGAGACTACATTAATCAGAATGCTTCTGCACAGCAAAGAAATAGTCAGCAAAGTGAAAAGGCAACCTACAGAATGGGAGAAAATATATGGAAACCATCTATCTGATTAGAGGTTAATATCTAAAATATATAAGAAACTCCTACAACTCTATAGCAAAAAGGCCAATAACTCAATTTTAAAAAATGGGCAAAATATACATTTCCTCAAGGCACACATACAAAAAATAACTGTTGAGGATGTAGAGAAATTGGAACCCTTGTGCATTGTTGGTAGAAATATAAAATGGTGCAGTCTCTATGGAGAACAGTATGGAGGTTCCTCAAAAAATTAAAACTGGAACTACCATATGATCTAGCAATGCTACTTCTGGGTACTTATTCAAAAGAATCAAAATCAGGATCTCTAAGAGATATCTGAATTCACAAGTTCATTGAAGCACTATTCACAGTAGCCAAGAGATGGAAACAACCTAAATGCCCATCATGGATGGATAAAGAAAATGTGGAATATTATTCAGTCAGAAAAAGGAAATCTTGTCATACATAACATGAATAAATTTTGAGGGCATTATGCTAAGTTCAATAAGCCAGTCACAACAGGGATAATACTGCATGATATCACTTGTGGCATCTGCAGTAGTCAGACTTATCAAAGAAGAAACTAGAATGGTGGTTTCCAGTGGCTGTGGGAAGAGGAAAAGGAGGAGTTATTATTCATTGGGTATAAAGTTCAGTCATGCAAGATGCCTAAGTTCTAGAGATCTGCTGTACAGTACTGTGCCTACAGTTAAGAATACTGTAATGTACACTTAAAATCTTGTTAAGATGGTAGATCTCAGGTTATGTGTATTTTATTAAAATAAAAAGTGAGGAGAAAAAAAGAGATCTCTATTTACTAGCATAAGTTATATCCTATAGCATTTTGAACGTACTTTGGAAGAATTCAGACAGGAGCAACAAAAGCAAAGAGTTAGAAAATAGAGCCCACTTAAATTACTTAACCATTAAAACGTATGAATAAATACATTAAACATTGTAATAAGCTGTTTTTTTTCTCAAAGTCTTTAGAAGCTGAATATCCACATATTTAGCATTTAGTTATACTTTTATCTTAGACAAGGACATAGAATAATTGATTTGTGGTTCACTTAAGTAATTTTAGGTGATCTAGAGTTTTGGTTCTGAAATACTCATCATGAAAACATCATAAAATTAAATGACTAGCCCAGCCAGCATGGCTCAGTATTTGAGTGTCGACCTATGAACCAGGAGGTCATGGTTCAATTCCTGGTCAGGCACATGCCCGAGTTGCGAGCTCGATCCCCGTAGCACATGCAGGAGGTGGCCAATCAATGATTCTATCTCATCATTGATGTTTGTATCTCTCTCCCTCTCCCTTCTTCTCTGAAATCAATAAAAATATATTTTAAAACAAGCTTTTAAAAAATTAAATGACCATAGAAAGGGGTTTGTGAAATATATGGCAAGTTTCTCACCAAGTAGGAAAGATCCATACTAAGATTGTTCCCTTTGATATGAACATTTTTAAAAAATTAAGATGGCTTCTGGTCAAGATGGCTCGGTCACTTCTTGCTTAGATGAATCTTCTCTGCTCCAAAAACATACATACGTACATACATGTATATACACAGGTGTGTACATATCTATAAAATACATATATATCCATATATATGCATATATAAAAAGATAAACACAAAGATACAGCTAGGTTCGAAAACAAGATAAACATTTCTGTGAAACAGAAAAACAAACCCCAAGTGATAATAGAGAATGAGCCTTTGGTATTCCTCTGTAATACATGGTATTATTTTGTATTTTTAAAACTTTATATAAATGGTATTATACTATATGCATTCTTTTTCAGCTACCTGTTTAAAATTTTTAAAAAATACTTTATTTTTTAGAACAGAAAAACTTACACATTTATAAAAAAACTAAGAAGCTAGTATAAAGAGTTCTCAAATACACCACAGCTAGTTTCCCTTGTTATTATTTTATATTACTACAGTACATTGTTAAAATAAATAAATTAATATTAATAGATTATCATTTAAAGTCCATATTTTTTTAGATTTCCTTAGTTTTTCACTAATGTTCTTTTTTGGTTCCAGAATCCCATCCAGGATATCACAGTACATTTAGTTTTCATGTGTCTTCAGGCTCCTCTTGGCTGTGGCAGTTAATCAGACTTTGTGTTTAATGATCTTGACAGCTTTAAGGAAAATTTATCAGGTACTTGTAGTATGGCCCACTACTATAATTTTTCTGGTGTTTTTCTCATTGTTAGACTGGGGTTATGGATTATTAGGAAAAATATCATAGAGGAAAAGTACAATTTTGATCGTCTTACAAACATACACACTATCAACATGATTTATGACTGTTGATGTTGGCTTTGATAACCTGGCTGAAGCAGTTTTAGGTTTCTATTCTGTAATGCCATTTTTTTCCTGCCTTCCCATACTGTACTCTTTGGAAAGAATTCATTATAAGTAGCTCAAAACGAATTAGTGGGGAGTTATGTTCCCCACTCGTGGAGGTGGAGCATCTACAAAATTTATAAGAATTTTTCTTCATGGGATTTTTGTCTCTTCTCTCCAATTTATCAACTTAGCATTTTATTTATTATCAGTATGGACTCATAGATATTTATACTTTGGGATATAGTCCAATACTAATTTACTTAGTTTATTACACAAATTGTTCCAATTTTGGTCATTGGAAACTTTTTCAGTTGGCTCCTGTGCTCCTTTGACATACCTCTCCCCCCCCTCCCCCGCCCCAAATAATGTTTTTCTCTTGCTGTTTTTAGCACTGCCTTATTTTCTGGCACTCCAAAATGCCCAAGGCTCATCTTGTGTATTTCCTGCCCCCGGTACTAGAATCAGCCATTTCTCTAAGGAGTCCTGATTACTTTTATTATAGAATGGTATTTAAAAACAAAGATCTGGTTGCTGAACATGCTTGTTACTACTGGAGTATCACTTCATTTAGATCCTCTCAGCTGACAGAAAAAATTATGTTTAATGCTAACCTGGGTAATACAGTTATCTATAAATAATTCTACCAGGTGCACCAGTTAATAATGCAGATTTTTTCAATAAATGGAGTTACACATACGTTAATTTATATACGATTTGATATTATGCTATTTTGTGGTATTGACAGCAAGCTTCAAAACTTCATATGTCAAATTTTCTGAAGGTATTTACATCATAGATATTTTTACGCTTAAAAATGTTGACTTTTGTGCCAAAAAAAGAGCATTTGGGGGAAGGTTTAATTCATTACTTTATTTTGAGGAAAAGTGCCGCTGAAAGTTATCGTACACTTAGGGAAGCTTATGGTGAGCATGCTCTATCTCAAGGTACTTGTGAAAGCTGGTTTAAACGCTTTAAAAGTGATGATTTTGATGTGAAAGACAAAGAACGTCCAGGTCAACCAGAAAAGTTTGAAGACCAACAATTACAAGCACTATTGGATGAAGATGTGTGTCAAATTCAAAAACAACTTGCAGACAGATTAAACGTTGCTCAGCAAATAATTTCCAATTGTTTACAAGCAATGGGGAAGATTTTAAAAGAAGGAAAATAGGTGCCACATCAACTGAACAAAAGACAAATGGAAAACGTAAAAGTCATCAGTATAATGTTGCTTCAACGGCGTGCGAGAAAGTCTTTTTTGCATCAAATTGTGACTGGCGATGAAAAGTGGATTTATTTTGAGAATCCCAAATGCACATGATCATGGGTTGATCCAGGTCAACCATCAATATCGACTGCGAGGCCAAATCGATCAGGAAGGTGTGGTGTATTATGAGCTTCTAAAACGAGGTGAAACCATTAATACTGATCGCTACCAACAACAAATAATCAATTTGATCGCAAAACGACCAGAATGTTCCAGAAGACATAGCAAAGTAACTTTGCTTCATGATAACACACCATTACACACTTCAAAACCAGTTAGACATGTTAAAAGATCTTCTGGGAAGTATTAATCCACCTGCTCTATTCACCAGACTTTGCTTCTTCAGATTACCACTTGTTCGGAACGATGGCACATGCACTTTCTGAGCAGCACTTCAAAACATACGAAGAAGTAGAAAATTAGGTCTCTGAATGGTTTGCCTCAAAACAAGAAAAGTTCTATTTGGACATATCCACAAATTACCTGAAAGATGGGGAAATGTGTAGCTAGCGATGGACATTACTTTGAATAAAGCACTTTTGATGTTTCTCTTGAAATTATTGTGTTTTCTTTGATTACAAAATCCTCATTATTTTTTCCCTCATTGCCTTTTTGATCATATTTTTATTCAAAATTAGCTGTCCAAAGTGATTTGACTTTATGGAATAAACGAATTAAGTTTATGCCACAGGCTTCTTTACTTCTATGGTGGGTTTCTTTTCTGCGGGCTTCCTCTCAGCTGCTGGTTTCTCGGTAGCTGCAGCCTTTTCCCCCACCAAAGACTTCTTCTGCTTCTTAAGGCCAACAGCCTTCTTTCCTTTCTTCTCTACCACCGGCTTCTTGTCTGGAAACTCCTTCGCATCTGATTTGGCTTCTAGTGCTGCTGCTGCTTTATCCACCTGAAGCTTGTGGTTCTTGGCTTGATGAAGAATGGTGTTCTGGTGCATGGTCTTTGCATATGGGTTTAGCTTCAACATAATTCTCAGGTTTTTCAGTGGATTCTTCTTCAGGACTCGGTGGTGAATCTTCTTGCGTGGTGCTCAGAGGGCTCTTTAAATCTCTGGGCTTTTCAAGATTCTGCTAAGGTCTATATTGAACATCTTGTACATGGGAAGGTTGTAGTTACTCTTAAGGGAGGCAGCTCTACGCCAAGTGCCATACAGCTCATCTAACTTGCGGAAAGCACTTTCAGCCCAAATGCAGAAATGGCCCACATGCTCTCCAGGTCAAAATCCTCATTATTAAGTGGTACACATTATATATGTAATCATTCATATATTAAGTTAAACATGAATTCATAATGATGTCTCCAACTATAAACCATTACCACATGGATCATTTCAGTTTTCTCCCTTTGCTTATCTATAAATTCCAAGGGTGAGAAATCTGGCTTCACCACCTGCCATTCATTTACTTAATTGCTCCATCCTATATAATAAAAGGGTAATATGCAAATTGATCCTAACAGTAGAATGACTGGGAATGACTGGTCACTATGACAGACTGACCACCAGGGGGCAGATGCTCAATGCAGGAGAAGCCACTTGGTGGTCAGTGCGCTCCCACAGGGGGAGCTCTGCTCAGCCACAAGCCACGCTGACGGCTGCCAGCACAGTGGTGGTAG
>PVJC01025379.1:0-24748 GCA_004026665.1 Murina feae | reverse complement strand
ATGTGATACATGTTAGGCATTGCTCTCATATCACTCACTTTACAAGCACAGTTCAATGTTTAATTGAATAAAATGAGAGCATTTAAAAATAAGAATAATAGAATATTACACTTGGGGGGAATAGTGGAGACTGGATCACCAGCAGGCTGTCCAGGAAACAGCCTTGCCTTGGCTGCCAGCTTGAAGATTGCTGGCAAGGAGGACCCGCCCTCTGCTGGGGTAGGTGGCTCCAGGTGGACTGTTTCCACTGCGGTGTCGCTCTGTGCGGGAGATACTGACGTGTGCCTCAGAACTGGCATTGCGAGAGGAGAGGGCCTCATGACCCCAGAAGGGCTGGGGCTGTGCGCCAGTGAGGACCGTGCTGCACGCGGGAGAGAAACGCAGCGGCACTGTGATGTCTGCGTGAAATACCTGTGCCCGGGAGGAGGCCTTTGGAAAACAGATGGGTCTTTATGGAAAACGAAACACAGTGATGGTGTTTGCAGGCGGGGATCCCTAACCGGCTTACACTCATCATTCTTGCTGTTGTTGCTTTGGAGTGCAAGCTTCCGAAAGCCAGTGGTGAAACTCCCTAATCTTGACTCCCTGCAATGGGGGAAAATGAAATGCAGGTAAATGCCACCTTAATGAATGCCATGATGATGCCCAGATCTATGTAATAAGACTAGGTGCAGGCTCAGACACATGACCCACCAGCACTACGTCGTGTAGACTTGGCATCAATATCTACTGTTGACCCCAACCATTAGCATAATGGATGCTGCATTGACCAGGCCCTGTCTGGGAAGAGTTCCTTTTCCTAAGCCTCCCTGTGACCTTCACCACAGCATTGTGACGGGACTTCAATGCGATGGCACATTTCCCTAGACTTTGGCGGAGATGAGGAAAGATGACACCCTTTGGCTCAGAGAGGGTGTGACGATCAGGTGGAGTAGCGAAGTCACTGGGGAGGAAAGGAAGGGAGGGAAAGGCAGAAGCCTCTGAGTTAGGGATCTTCGGTGGATACCCGATAATAAGCAACCTGGACGGCCGTGCCTGGGCCGGGGTACTTCTGCTGGTGGCATTTGGCAATGTGGGAGGTACTTTCGGTTGACACAGCTCAGGAACAGATGCTGTTGGCACCTGTGGGTAGGAAGAAGCCAGGGATGGTGCCAACCACCCTGCAACGCACAAGACGGCCCCTTGCGACAAAGCATTTTCTGTCCCCAGGTGTCAGTAGTGCTGAGACTGAGACCTGCAGCTGGAAGTCCGAATCACGCCCCCTGAAGTACATTTCCTCAGTTGGTATATGTCTGTAAGTTGCAGCATAATAAAGCAATTTCTATACCCTATCGGCTTCGTTCATACAGGGTTCTACTCAGAGTCCATCATTTAAAAAACAGTTGCTTTGCTAAATGTTACATGAAACTTAGATTCTCACAGGGATAACTGTCCCCAGCGACCAGCGGCTGAGCACTGTCTTACTTTGCGTGTGGTAGAAGGAGAAAATGTGCAGACAGCAAGTCTGCACACGCCTCCCGGTCACTCTCATGGGGCCTCGTGGGTTGCTCCCAGCGATTGCGGGAGCCGACCACGAGGGACCCAGCCGGTATGGTAATGGAAGCTGCAAATACAGGGGTCGTGGTAAAGACAGCTACACCGAGTGAAAAATTAGAGAAAAGGGTGGGGACTGGCACAAATCTGAGTGGCCTGGGGGAACTAAGTTTCTCGAGTTAAACTTAGCAAAAGTAGCTCAAGAAACAGATCTGAAAGGAAGTCAGCCATCTTCAGACCCGAGACTAGACCACAGAATTCTCTGGTCCGCTCGGTTCTGACTGTGCAAGCACCAGATCTCAGTGTCGTCCAACAGCAGACAGTTACATCTGCTGGTTCTGATTCAACCAACTGGTCAGCGGGATTGGCCATGCGGACAGATGTAGCTGGATGCTCTGCTTTGGTGCAGGCACGGCTCGGTGGGATCACCTGTCTTTACTGTGGGGAACAGGTCGGCAAAGGAATTGGTTTTCATGGCAGAGGCTGGGGAGACAATGGCACGAGCACATTGCGGGCTCTTGCTGGTGGCATACCTGCCGTCGGCCCGTTGGTCACAGCCCACCGTCTGGAAATGGCAGAGTGCTCCCCCGGAGACGGGAGGCCGTGGGCATTCTCACGAACACGGATGGGGCCACCACATCATCTAGAGTGGCGCCCAGATTTCCTGAAGAAATTCAACTTTTCTGTATTCTACTACAATATCGTACTTTCCATTCTCAGAGAGAAGACGGGGCAGGTAATGAGAAGTGTGGCTGGACTCCCTTCCCGGCTGGGAATGTGACGCCCCTCCTCCCGCCAGCGTGAGAGGCCGGGCCCATCACGTTCCTGCAGAATCTCAGCTCCACCATTTGCTGCATGCAGATAGCTTATGCTGTTGGTTTCCTCCCCCGCCTTCCACGAAGCTACTGAAAACTTGTGTTTGCTAGGAAACCCTCAGTGGAAGGCAGGAACGATGCAGTTCCTTGACGCCATTTAGAACATTTGGGGAATGGAGAAAGGATTCGACAGGTGCCTTTCCTCATCTCTCTGTCCACGGTGTACTACTCAGATTTGTGCAGCATGTCAGTAAATCCATTAACCTTTCACCCTAGACGTAGAAAATGGGTTTGATGCTTTCATTCCGTTCCTGAGGGATCTACAACCACATCATGAGCTGCATCATGTCAGACCTTAGTTGTAAGGTGTTTTCAGACCAACTTCAGAATTCCAATGATGGAAGCATAGTGAGTAGGCACTGGAGAGAGCCATAGAAATGTGTTCACCTTGGCGCTGCTACTTTTGGCAGAGTTGGGTTAATTCCTGCTGATGCAGGTGGTATGTACTAGCAAAAGAGTGGGACCAGTAGCTGAATTTAAAAAAATATCCACTTAAAATAAGCTTGTTCTCTCTACTCCCTGAGATTGCCACCCTGATCTTTTATTTAACCTCCGACACAACTTTTAAGACTCTTGGTGTCTCCAGATGCTGTGACATGCACCGTCTGGAACCGAAAGGACTGTCCCAGAAATGTCTCCATTTCTAAAAGGAAGGCCAGTTGTGAAGGCCAGTCTTCGCTCTTCCATGCCTCCTCTCACCTCCTGAATCAATCCTGAAAAGCAGGAACCACGTCACAGCCTCCACAGGTTCCCGCAAGGGGAGGAAAGAGGTGGACGGTTTCATGTACTAACCACACCTGTGTGGTTATTACAAGGAATCCAGGAGAGCGGTGTCCCTTTGTGCCCGACCTTGCCCCCACCTGCTCTCTAGCCCTTGGATAATAGGCCCCTCCCAAGGGCTCTCAGCCCTGAGGTTGTCCGGGTCTCATCTGAGGTCTCCAGTCCTTTTCCTGTGTTACCTGACTTGGCAGAGGTTCATCTTGGAACCAGGCTCATTTCCTCCATCTTCCTGGTATTTCATCAAGGATTTATGTCCAGTCCCATTTCCAATACTGTTGAGGTGCCAAAGGACCTTATCTGGGTTGAGACATTAAATTTCAGATGAGTACTAACGTCAAGAAAAGGAAAAATGTGGATGCAAATTCCAACATTGTCCACCATAGTTATTCTATGAACACAGCATCTATTAGAAGGGTTAAGCAGATCCTTGGTTCAGAAAGGCTTATTATTTTGCAAGATGAAAGTAGGTAAGGAATAGATAATGGTTAATGGTCATATGGATCAGCCCTGTGAAATCCTAGTGGTCTTCCATCAGAGGTATTTCATGGTATTGCCTATCTACTGAGTAATAGACAGGGGAAAATTTGGTCAGAGAGCTGTTATTTACATAGAACCTGAGTTACTGGTGCTCTACTAGTATTTGAACTGGAGTAATAGTTTGTCATTTTCTAAATAATAGTCACCTTTTCCCATATGTTGTCCGTGATTCTCTCTTGCCTTTCTGATTCTTTCAGGTGCCTGTGGTTTTACTTCATTTCTTGGTTATAATGCTATTTACTTCTGTGGCCTGTCCACTTTGACTTGATTTGGATTACGGGGGTTTTATCTTTTTCATTCACTTCATTCCATAAATATTTTGAGCACCTACGTTAAATGATTGACTCTATATTGTGCCAGTTTTTGCTTTTCCCATTAAGAATCCTGTTTGCTTTTCTTGAACCTGATGTGTTTTGTTTTATGTTACTCTGTTTGACTGTGAATTCTTTTACTTCTCTAATGAGAGGGTTAATGCATAGATTTCCTCTTTTAAAAACAATAATATCATTAATGTCTGAATCCAGCTCCATCCTCCATGTTTACATGTAGAAACGGCATGTTGGTCACTTGTTCTTTACTGCACAGTCCCCTGCAGGGTTTTTAAGGAGCAGGAACCTGGGACTCTAAAGTCCCAACTGATTGGACAGGAGTGGACATCTGATTCAACTGGGCCAATCCGGTTTTTCACTCCTTGAAGATCAGATTTGGAAAAAGCGACTTCAGTCTGTGTCCGCTGAACTCCAAGAGAAAGTCAGACTTGGCACAGCTGAGTCATGGCGCCTGGAACGGACGTGAGGCCGCGGGGACACCTGTGCACAGGCAGGCAGGACCGTGTCGGAGAAAGTGTCCTCTTGATTCTGGCGAGAGCTCCTTTCCCTTGATGCTTCAGCTCGTCTTCTAGCCTCTGGTTTCCGTTTCACTTAAGACGCAGAGTGAGCCTGTTCTGGAACAAAATGATTTCTATCACGGAAGTCCTTTCGTTTTTAAATGCCTTCATCATGTTTTTGATGTTATCTTAAACTCGGCTGTTTTTTGTTTTAACTTAAAATGGTGAGTTTAGTTCATATGTTAGCTTGTGGGAAAACTAACAAGTTGGTTCATCTGTCCACACCACAGTTTACCTGGTCACAGGTAACAGCAACTTGAATTTGTAGTGAAGGTCTTGCATTCCTGCGCTGCTTTTGGTGACACTGCTGATTATCTTGCGGAAAGGAAGTGTGCTGTGCAGATGGAAAGACCACGCGCTGGTTTCCTGTTGGTGCTGTGGCAAGTTGACAGGATCCTGGTGGCTGAGGTCACTCATCTGAAGTGATCTTTATGGATTAAAAGCAAGGTGCTGGTCAGGATTTATTCCTTCTGGAAGCTCCAGGAAAGAGTTGTTTCCTTGCCTTTTCTAGATCCCCAGGCCCTGTGTCCATGGCGGTGCCCCTCCCTCCCCTTCGATGCGTGAGGCTCCAGCTCGGCTTCCTCATCATGCAATCTCTCTTCAGCTCCTGACCATCTTTCTCTTACCAGGCCCCTGTGGTTACATTTCAGCGGCCCAGATCTGCAGGTCATTCTCCCCACTCAGTCCTTCCCATCATCCCTTCTGCATTACCTTTCAACATTTAGGGTAGCACGTTCCCAGCCTCCTGGGATTGTCATGTGGGCGTCCTCAGGTGGCCATCGCTCTGCCACCACCGAGCCTCAGGTCGGGGCGGTGGCCCCTGTCAGCCCCCGGCTGGCGGACCAGCAGCAAGCTGCTCACATTCTCTGCTTCACTTGCCACGTCTGTAAAGTAAGGGACTTACATTAATGACTTAAAAAATCTCCCTTCCTCGCCCCAAATTCTTTTTCTAGGTCACCATGGATAACACAAAATAACACTAAATTGCCAGCCTAATTTTGGAGGCGGTGGCTTTTCCTCAAGAAGATTTTACTGATTTTAACTCCTGGGTTTCTTAATTTCAGGCAAGCACTTGGGTGTTTCTTCTCTTTAGAAGAACAGTGCTTTGCTTCGCTACGTGTAATTACGTTGTCCTTTCCTAATGGCGTTGTTCCTGGTTCTCACTCCACACTTCCGTTTCCTTCTAATGCTTCTTACTCCTTCCCAGGCATACTACCTCATCCTCACTTTCTTGCTTAAATAAAAAGCTTGTAAGACTAGCTAATGTACGGTGGCTTTTAAGGAAGCTTATTTTAAATGAATAGCCTGTGGTTTTTTCCATTCACTTTTTCAAAAGCGTAGAAGTAAAATGTGAGCCCACAATGTGATCTCTGCAATACCTGTCCTCTCTTTCTCTGTGTTATCAAGGAGACGGGAGTAATAAAAAACAATTATTTTTATTTTTTTATTAAGGACTATTGGGTTAAAGTATGAATAGCAGTTGTTAAAATATAACATTAAGGAGATATAATTTTACGGAGAAATTAAAGCCAAAAAGTCTTTTCTAAAGAAAATCCTGAGACCTTGACAGAACTTATGTAGCCGATTAATTCTGAAATGCAGTCACAACTGGGCTCAGTGTTTTCTCTTCACTACAACCGGTCATTTGGACTGAGTTTAATTTGCAAGCCACGCAAATTGCAGAAGTCTTAGAATGCCAATCATAGCATGCTGGGGTTCATTGTTGCCTCGGAAGGGTGAATGTCAACTACGACTCAGCATGAAGCTCTGCCCACACCTGGGCTTCCTTTGGATGACTTCCATCCATGAGTTGAAAAAAACTTGAACTTAGATGGTCACTGAGATTTTTGGGGACTTTGGGCAACGGTGCTCACGTGCCAGTGCGACAGGCTTCACATTCATGAACTGCTCCAATACGGCAAGAAGTGCTCTTTTTGAGTTTTCCATATTAATGATGATTAAAAGCTTCCAGGCAGATTGGCTCTTACCATTGTAGTCCCAGGCAATGCCCTGGATTCTATCCTGGTGGGAATCTGAGTGTGGAGCCAAGTCAGAAGACCCAGCCGGATGATGGGTCACCTAGAAAGGACAAGCATGCCCATTTATTATAATTAAATGCAGCCCACAACCAGAATACTACATCACACCTTCTGAAGGGTCCTGGAGCAACCCCAGCCATGAGCCCCCAGCTGTGCTCCGGGTTTGTCTGGGGAAGGGCATTCCACCTGGAGTCTCCCATTTCTCCTTGGAACGTAAAGTCATAAGTAACTGGCCCTGAAATTACTGTGAGCAACGATGGCATTTACAAGGAGCTTCTTAAGGTATGTAAACATTGTTGACTACTAAGAAATATATTATCATAATTTATCAACATCAAAGATTTTAAAAAGGGGATAAACTTGATAGATGCTAAAGAGGCATTTAAAAGGATTAAAAATCAATTTCTGAACAAAGCACTTAGTTATTTTGGAATAGAGGAATGCTTCCTTAACAGGACACAGAACTTTATCAAGTTCAGAGCAGGATTTTTGAATAGGCACCTAAATATATACGCGGAGAACCAAAGGATTTGATAGTGCACTTAGTATTTCCAAACACTCACTGCGGTAGTCATCTGTAGAAAACAGAATGGCTGCACTTCTTGACAGTATTTCTACAGTTTGTGATATTTCTGTCCTGAAGAACGTACCGAATGGCAGCATTACAATTTTCTCATACTTAGCGTCGCCCTTCATCTTTATCTGGCTCTGCTGAAGCAGTAGCCAACCTCATTCTTAGCAAAGGTGCTTGGTGCCTAAGCAATCAGCTTCCCCATTCAAGTAAACAGCAAAACAACGATGGCTGTTATCATTTGTATTTTCACTGGTCTGCCAATCTAGTAAGACAAAAAAGTAAAGGAATAAAGAAGAGAAACAACTGTGATATTCAAGGAGGTAAGATCATAATTTTATGCTAAAGACATGGCTGTTTACTTTGACAATGCAAGAAAGCAATAACAAAAAATCATTAGGTATAGTGAAAAAGCTCATTAAGTTGATTGATTATAAGATAAATATAACAAGTTATTCATTTTTCTATTTACCTGTAATAGCAAGTTTGAAAACATAATGGGGAAAAAAATCTCAATTACAATACCAAACAAAATTATAAATCATCTTGGCATAAATCTAACCAAAAAGAAGGGCTTATATTAATAAAGTTATGTATTTCTTTCCTTAAAAGCATAAGAGAAGATTGGCTAAATGAAGGCATATACTATAATTCTGGATAATAAGACAAACAATGTAATAGTTTGTTAATTTCATCAAATTATTGGTATAAATCTATGCTATATAATTACAATATGGCCAATTTTTAGATCTATCTGGAAGAATTAAGTCTGGGTAAATTCATTATATAAAATAATAAAACAATTAAAATTTTGGGGAAAAGATGGGAGGTCTTTCAAATAAGATAGGAAATCTAGAAAAGTCATAAAGAAAGGATAAAATATTTTTACCACAAAAAAGTTTATAATATTTTATGGCAAATTATGTCTTTAAAACAAAAATAATTTTTACAATGCACATTGATAAAGGATTAATATTTATAATATACAGAGAGCATTTATAAGAAAAAATAACCGAGTTTACAAATAGGCAAAACAAGTTATAAATGAACAATTCATAGAAAAGGAAATACAAGTGACTTGAACAACGTACATGTGTAAAGATGATCAATTTTAGCCATGAAATACTAACCCTTGTTCATTATTTTAGTAAAGTGTAAAAGGGACAGCATCCAGTGCCTGCAAGGATTTGGGTGAAATAGCATTAGCATAGACTCTGGTGGAAATATGAATTCTAACCCTTTTTTGGATGAAGCAATCAGGTAAAGTCTAATCCCAGATACTACCCTTCAACCTAGAAATTCTATTTCTGTGAACATAGTGTATAGAACAAAACCTTCATACCTTAGGATGCATCTCAGAAAAGTCTTTCCTGAGGGATGTTTTGTAGAAGAAGGTCAGCAAAGCAGTGACTACTCATCAATAGGAATTAGTTGAATATAGTGTGGATTTTTGCAACGTGAGAAAGAATTAGTTAAACCTATACACACCGAGGTAAATTTTCATTTTTCAGTGAGAAAATTAAGATGCAGAGACATGCTTAGAGAATGACTCCACTTCTATAAGGCCAAGTGGGTACAAAGCTCCCATCTGAGTGCTTGGGTATATAGATAGATATTTGCCACGATTATATGAGCACTGATAAAGGGAAGGGGGGTGGTCTTTACTGGTACAGATGCCTGAGGATCGGGTTCCAGAGGAATGAGAAGAAGGAAGGAAAGATGAGAAGTAAGAGTCCACAGCACATTGGAAAAGTAGATATGATTTAGGGAACATAAAGTTCCATCTGCACTATTGGCTCACACTCTACAAATTGAGTATATATACAAACTGGAAGAGAGCACGAATGGATTAAAACATGGTTTTGCCTAGGCCTGCTATTCTGAGGTACAGAAATTTTGAATAAGAAAAAATAATTCAATGAAAAAATGATTCCAGGAAAATGGAAATGACAATGAGGATGGGAAAATTGTTACAGCTTGCTAATTAAAATATGCTTGTGCTGATAGCGTCTTCAGAGCTAAGTTACCCCAGCGACAGGCACAGCTGACATGACCTCAGAAGGCCTCCTGGGCTCTAAAGTGCTGCTTGCTGCTACTCGGGATAGAAGAGGGCTCTAGCCACTGAGACCTCACAATCCGAGTGTCCTCCAGACTCCACTGCACCTCTGACTCTTTTTTGTTTGTTTGTTTCAGGAAAATAAACCAAACTCTCATTTTCAGGGCAGATAGGGAGGGTGTCGATTGTGTAGCGGGAGCCAGAGTGAGAACAATTCCTTAGGTACGAGTGGAAATGGATCTGCTAGGGGGTCAAGCACCCGTTGCTGTGCCCCCAACCCTTTTGGAGAAGTAATGCATTCTTGATTCCCATTCATGTGCTCACACAGAAGTTCTGCCCCCAGAGTAAGTCCACATGACCCTGCCTCCCGTGGAAGAACTCCTCCCTCCCCACACCACACTCTTCACCCCGCCTCGGCAGAGCGCCCACTGACTCCGCCATAGACGTGGGGCTGTGAGCCTTGCCGTCGGTAGGAAGGCATGTTGCCACGCCTGTGCACAGGTTGCTTTCATCTGTGACAGACACCTGTCCCCAAATCAGCTAGGTCTTGAGCTTTAGAGGGGTTATAGGTCACCGATGGCCATGTCGGGCTAATGCAAGGTGTTCAGCATTTGGGGAGAGGAAAAAGGTGAGTGATGGGTGCCTTTCTTCAGCCTAACCCTGAAGAACCAACCAACGTAAACGGGTGATTTGAAAGAGGCTGGTAACATGTTTTCAAATAACCATCACTCCTCTGACTTGTTTCGGCAAAGTCTTCCCAAAGTAAAGCGACACCTCTCAAATCTATCTTCCTTCTGAAAGATTCTAAATGCTTTTATATATTTCATGCCTTATGATATGCAGCTATATCTTACAGCCAAATTCTATGCCTTCTAAGCTTCATACTCTTCATAAATATTTTAATTTAAATAGAGTAGATTTTGGAGTTTTGTGTTTTTTCCCCAAGACCAAAAATATAACTACTAATCATTTCTGACTTTATTAGTGTTCTCTAAATACCACAAAGAAAAATTAATATTATAAATCTTGGCTTAGGTTGTTAATTTTTTTAATGGCTCTAGATTATATTTGATGAGGAACTTTTTATTTATTTGTTTATTTTGAATATATTTTATTGATTTTTTACAGAGAAGAAGGAAGAAGCATAGAGAGTTAGAAACATCAGTGAGAGAGAAACATTGATCAGCTGCCTCCTGCACACCTCCTACTGGGGATGTGCCTGAAACTAATGTATATGCCCTTGACCGGAATCGAACCTGGGACCTTTCAGTCCGCAGGCTGATGCTCTATCCACTGAGCCAAACCTGTTAGGGCATAAGGAACTTTTTAACTTGTCTGAAAATATTTGGAAAAAATATTCATTTTATCTAAAAATTACATGTACAAGCATGTATCTCTAACTAATCTATCTACCTGATATTCTTTACACAGCCTGACTAATTTATCAGCTGAGCCTTGTCACAACTAATCACTTCAAATATCACTCTTGTTTTACCCACTAGAAATGCATGTTTTGATTCTGAAGCCAAGGGAAAAGTGCAAATAAGAGAATCACAAAATGAAAAAAAAATGTTGGTATTTTTCCACAATGTCTGAGAGACATGTACACTTAATTAGGTTCATAAATTTTGTTTCCTCAGAAGGCCCAAATACAGAACAGAACTTGAACTCTAATAAAACAACTCAGTGTGAAGTACTTTAACTTTTGCAAGATCATCCTAAATTTATTCTCCCTAGAAGTGAATAAGAAAACCCACCTATAGGTAATTTTAATTTCCCTGAAGAGTGAGCATGCGCATGTGTGTGTGTGTTTTATGAAACGATTGAAAAGACTTTTTAGTAAAACAATGGAGGTACTGCTTCTGGTTAATTGAACCATTGATTTTAGAAACTGAATATAAAAGTTTTCTTTTCCCTCTGGCCATTTGGAATTTGGTTTTGGAAAGAAATATTAAGAGGCTGTGTTGAATGCTAAAGTTGCAATTATTTTCTGAGTTTCAATGCATCATTTTTGAACCAAAAAACTATATTAGAAATTTAATATGGTTTAGGAAATCATAAAAAACTAGAGGCCTAGGTGCATGAAACTCATGCATGGAGGGGGGGCTCCCCTCAGCCCAGCCTGCCTCCTCTCCAATCTGGGGAATGTCTGACTGCCAGGATTGGGCCTAAAATGGCAGGCAGACATCCCTCTCACAACCCTGGACTGCTGGCTCCTAATCACTCACTTGCCTGCCTGCCTGGTCATCCCTAACTACCTCCTGTTGCCAGCCAGGTTGCCCCCAACTGCCCCCTCCCTGCTGGTCTGGTCGCTCCTAACTGGACAGTCTGGCCACCTCTTACTGCCCCCCTTGCTGGCCTGGTCACCCCTAACTGCCTCTCCTGTTGGTGTGGTTGCCCCCAACTGCCATCCCTGTTGGCCTGGTTGCCCCTCATGCCCCCCACTCCCTGCCAGCCTGGTCACCCCACACAGCCTGCTTGTTTAGTCATTTGGTCATCCCTCACTAATTCCCCTGCTGGCTTGGTTGTAGGCAGCCATCTTGTGAGGGTGTGAGGGTTAATTTGCATATTATCTCTTTATTACATAGGATAAATTGAACTCATTTGCATGAATTCTCAAATGGTAGTTCATTGGGAAATATATTTACTGATCAAACAAACATTTTCAAAATTCTTCATACTGTTGGATACAAGCTATGAAACTCTTCAGTGTATATCATGTTATTTCATCCTTTGGTATTTTAAGGGGACTAATTAGGTGTCTTATTTCAGCCCCAAAGAGCTAGTTTAGTTTAGAAGCAATCTTCTCACACTTGGCTGCCTCTCAACATTACTGACTCTTGGTCTCATAAGCTTTTTCCCCTGTAAGTGACAATTTCCTTTTCCATTTCTCCAACTTTTCCTCAAATTAAGGTCTTAGTGAGAGTAGAAGGCACCTCAGTGACTCAACACATCCACCTACCTCTATTCTTGGTTAAGTCACTCATGACCTTTTCTTATTAGTATTCATTGGGCACCCACTCTTGGGTACCCTGGGTAGGGGATTCAAGATAGTTTTAACGATTCAAAGGTAATTTCTTCATGAAATCTTCCCAAGAAGAATTAGACACTAATACAGTGTATAAAAACCATGTCCATGAATATATATAAGCAAGAAAATGACAGGGCCATTAGAGAGGGACAGGTGAAATCTTAAGAGCCAGAGGAGGGAGCAACTCAGCAGAGGGGGTAGGGATGGTCTCCTGGAGCTCAAGTGTCCCACACTAAAACAAACTGTGCATGTCCACAGATTCACACAGAAACCACAGCACTGCATTCCTCTTAGCTGCTACCCTAATGCTCTCCTCCCCATAACCAAGTTGATGCTTTTAAACCATGACCCTGCTACCGCCAGGTATACCCTCACCTCTATATGAATGACTCCATCCAGGTGCCACCTGGTCCCCTAATTGTTACCATCACCAAAGGATTTTCAAGTCTTGATTTCTTTGAATCTCTCTCTCTCTCTCTCTTGAGACATCGTTGGCCATTTCTTTCCTCTTTGGCTTCCTGAATAGCACCCTCTCTTGATTCCATCACCTCTCTAAGCATTGTTCTCAGGCTTCTTTGTTAGCTTGTCTTACTCTAAACAACTTATTTAAAAGTTGATACACCTCAACTAACCAACATTGGGTGCAGGCTGACCCTGGAAAGGGGGCTGGACTTGAGTGAGATCCCTGCAGAGGAATCTGAGCATCCTAGCACTATGCGTAAGACAGGCACCTAATGTCTCTATACAACTGTATCCCTTATTCCTTCTCCCTCCCTGCCGCCCCATTAAATGTGTTACTTCTCTGTGTTTCTACATTTGTTGGATTGCTCTCCTTTCCAGTAACACACATCCTAGAGGGCCAATGAGTCTCCCACTTAGTCCTCCCTCACAGCTAATTCAAAACCCAAATCGCCCCATCTCTGTGCTGAAGTTTTTACTGATCCCTTCCTCTGCTCCACCTTGTTGGTAGGGGCCTAGTGCAGACATGCCCTGTCAATAAACATCTGCAATAGTCCCTTAATTCCTACCAAAAGCTCCTGTCTTGCCTCCCTCCTGTATGTCCTCCACTTCACCTCCAAAGTGATATTTCTACTAGGCGATGCTAACCACATTGGTCTTCTGTGCTGCCGCTGGCTCCCCACTGTCAACTGTGTGATGATTAAATTTCTTATCACGGCATGAAATTTCTCCAGCCTCCTCCGGAGCCCGCAGTTCAGCCAAGAAATGCTTGCAGGCCTCCACGGGCATCAGCTGTTTCCTACCTCCCTGCCTGCGGGTGATGCTTCTGCTGCCTGGAACTGCCTCTAGGAACTGCCCCCCCCCCCCCACTCCCTTGCCACTGGAGCTGCCTATTCATCTTTCAGGTCTTTCTGGCTTGTTCGTGGCTTGACCCCCGCTTCCTATAACTCCTAATTGCACTTTGTGTGCCGGGACTACCTGTCTTGTTTCTCTATTCTCCTGGAAGGCAGAGGTTGCGTCTGATTTATTTCTGAGGAGCCTGGAAGAAAAGCACATTAATTAATGATGAAAGGAAGACTGGGAAATAGAAGGAGGGGTCGGTGGTTAACAGTCTGAATCTAAAAAACAAAACAAACTTGGTTTTGTGACTTTTTTCATGGATGATCAGCAGCCTGTAATAGAAGGGAAGAGATAGTAGGAAGGATTCAGGGTGAAGGACAAAAAGGTTGGTCTACTGGCAGCGCACGGTGTAGAAGAACGAGATCAAGGCTCTCATGAGAGATTTGCTGAGATGGTGACCCATGGGGCGTAGTCTGTGTGGCAGAGGAAGGCGCCTGCAGGCTGCTGCATGGGCTGTGCCTATGGAGGTGGCTCAGGAGCGGGAGGACAAAGTGACGACAGTTTAACGGGTCCTAGGGGCCCAAAGAGTCTCCCAGGAGCAGTGGGAAGAGAGGGAGAAGGAAAATTATGGAGCTCAGACTTTTGTAGTGAGGCCGTTTAGGCTGCTGAGAAGGAACAGTTGGCAGTCTTAAATGTAGGTAGTTTAAGGGGAGAGTGAAGAAGACAAGGTTGAAAATCTTTGCAGCCAGGGGCTCACTGGGTTATTTTACAGTGGCCATATACCCTGGCTTCCTTGGGCATCCTGGGTTGTGTCTGCTATTCCAGAGTAATTATTAATAGCATTTCCATCACTCACAAAAGTGTCCTGGTTTGCATGATGAATTATATAATCACTCCAGTTTTCATTAACTTGCAAAAACAGCATGCTACTACTTAGTGTGGCTGAGATAGCTTTCTGGGCTTTGGGAGGGAAATTAGGCTTTGAGAATTAGAATTAAAACACAGGAGGGGATTAAAAAATAGATATTGCAAGTCATCGCAAGAAGATATTAAGAATAATAATGGCATTTTAAATCATAACATGTATCACAAATAGAAACTTAAAATTTTACTGAGACATGAAATCTTAGGTTTACCATAGTATGGCTTCCACCTTTTTATGTTTTTAGAATAGAGTGCATTAACAAATTATCATAGCTTAACACATGGCTAAATAATTTATACTAAAAGAGGAGTCTGCTATCTTAGAGATATTTAAAATATAATTGTTGCATTGCATAAAGAACACAGAGCAGCTAACATGGAAATAGCCAATTTAATTGTCCAGAGATCTTTAAGCCCATTCCCTTACTGGTAGAAGGGGTTAATGGCAGTCATCGGACCTCTCAGAGAGTTGTGGTGAGGACCAAAGGAAATAATGGAAAATCCTTTTAAAACCTGTGCAAGTGGAGGTATGCCAGCTGTCCTTTCTGAAAATAAAACAGAAACAATCTATAATAATAAAAAAGCCATAATATGCCAATTAGACCATACGTCCTTCCAGACGACCTTCTGGATGAAGCTAGGGCTGCAAGGGAAGCCTGGGTCCCGGGTGTCAGAGGGAAGCCGGGGGAAGGAAGGCCTGCTCTTGAATGAATTTCGTGCATCAGGCCTCTAGTAAATAAATAATAAAGAAAAAAATGAACAAAAAGTAAAAAGAGCTTCCAGATGAGTTATTAATCAACCTGAATATTTTACATAAATATAGAATTACCAAATAAATTCATCACTGTTCCTATATAAGTGGATGAATTATTTATTATTTAAAAGCTCCTTTCATAAAACAGAATGTAAAGGTGACTACTGGGAAAACCACAGTTATTTGGTTAGAAATATCTTCTCATTTTGCGTGAAAAACAGAATAATTAGGAGACCAGAGGCCTATGAGAAAATGAGGTCGTTTCTGGAGGCAGAACTATCCAGCTCGTTCTTTTATAAGGTTTTTACCTATTAAAGCTGCAACCTCGCCATCAGCAGGTCAACTGTCTTGTGGGTTAGCTCGCTCCCGCTCGTCAGAGGCCAGTGACTGGTGAGAACATCTGCGGTCCTCAGTGTCTCCCTGTCGAAGCCGCAGGAAGCTTCCTTAGTAAATGAGGAATGAGATGAGATCCCGGTATAAAGAGAAGGCATACCACGGCCCTGGTTTCCCGATGATGAGGGAAGGAAGTAATAAAAATTAATTGGAAAATCTCACTGGTGGTAAAGCACGTAAGACTTTGTGGGAGGTTTTGTTTGTTTGTTTGTTTTTGTTTTAGATTATGCCTGGGACCCTTTATTCTGAATTCATAATTCCATAGCAATGAGTGAGGTAGGGGAATCCCCCCCTTCACTTTTTATAAGGGGAGACGAGATACAGCGAGGTTAAGTGAGAAACTTGGGGAAGCAGATTCTAAAGATTCCCCACCCGCCAAAGCCTGTGATTTAATCAGACGCTAATCGAGGCAGTGCAGGGACGGGATGTCACAGTTGTAATTAAAGTCCCAAGTCAGTTGACCTTAAGACATAGAGATTAACCAGATGGGTCTGATCTAATCACATGAGCCTTTAAAAGCAGGTTCAGAAATCTCGAGAGAATTAAATGTGAGAAGGACCCAGACTTGCTCTTGCAGCTTTGAAGACGGAGGGACCATGTGAGTACAGGCAGCTCCTCTGAGAAGATGCAGATCCTGGCTGAGAGCCAGCAAGTAAACAGGGACCACGGCTCCACAATTTGGAAATGAATTCTCTGGCCTCTGCAGGGAGAGCCCGCCTGCCTGGCTCACACCTGCATTTTGACCTCATGAGACCCTGAGCAGACAGCCCCGACTTCTGAACTACGGAGTTGAGAGATAATGAATGGGTGTCCTTTTAAGTTGCTGAGTTTGAGCTATTTGTTACAGCAGAAATGGAAATCTGATGCAGAAACTCAGTCATAGAGAAAATAAGCAATGAAGCTTAGATTTAATCCATTCAGCATAAAATAGTATGATGCAAATACATGTGAGCAAGACCAGGATGGTTTGAAGAAATTTCATTCAACTACCAAATATTTTTGACTACCTTATTGGGGCATGTTTATCTCTGTTGGGGCTACAGAGGGTTGTTTTTTTTTAAGCATTCCCTTATCTCAAAGAGCTCACAATGTAAGGGTTGGAAGCAGACAAGCAAATGGGTCAGGAAGTGCTATGTCTCGTAACTGCTGTAAAGAGATAGTCTAGAAGTTATGGCGAAACACATGCTTATAGTTGCCCTTGGTAGACAGGACAACAACCCCAACGATGTCCTTGTTGAGAATATGGAAAGGAAACATTAAGAATGTGGATGAAGCCCTAGCTGGTTTGGCTCAATGGATAAAGCTTTGGCCTGCAGGCTGGAGGGTCCCAGGTTCAATTCTGGTTAAGGGCACATGCCAGGGCTCAGTCCCCAGTGGGAGGGGTGCAAGAGGCAGTCAATCAATGATTCCCTCTCATCATTGATCTTTTCATCAATTAAAAAAAAAAAAAGAATGTGAATGGAGGTAAGGTCATGAATCAGAAGACCTGAAGATAGGAAGAGAATTAGGATCACCCAGGTGGAACCAATCTATTCACAAGGACCCTTAAAAATGAAGCGAGTGGTGGAAGAGGTCAGAGTGACTCGATGTGAAAAGGGCTCGACAGGTCATTGCCAGCTCTGACAATGGAGCGGGGGGCATAAGCCAACCCATGTGGGGGCAACAAGAAGCTGGAAATGGCAACAAAACAGACTCCTCCTCTTAGTCTCCAGAAAGGCCCCAGGCCCTGCCCACACCATGTGATGTTAGCCCATTGTGTTTGGACTTCTCACCTCCAGAATTAGAAAATAAAAAGTTTGCGTGGCTGTAAGCCAACCAATTCATGGCGCTATGTTACAGCTGCAAGAGGAAGCCAGGGCAGGGCCTAGAGTTCCCTGACATGCGGCAAACGATGGGGTAGAGAGGGAGAGCGCAGTAGTGTTGTTTTGTGTTAGCGAATAGTCAAGAGGCAGACAGTCTTTAAACAAGAGCACATGGAAAGAGAAAATGAGTGCCAACAGCATACATCATAAGGAAAACATTGATAAACTTCATCAAATTACAAGTTTTCATTCTCATAAAAAATTAAGAAAATGAAAAAGTCTCAGACTGGGAGCAAATCTGTGCACACAGGCATCCGATGCAGGACTTGGACCCAGACTCCAGAGAACTCTCGGAAGTAATAATAGGGCAATATACTTAAAACGGAAAAATTTCAAGAGATACTTTAGCGAAGAAGGTATACAAATGAGCAATAAGCACATGAAAGCGTGTCTAACACCATTGTCACCAGAGAAATGCCCATTAAAGCCACAGTAGGATGCTACTCTCGAACCTAGAATGGCTAAAATGAAAACAATCGATGATGGTAAGTGGGAGTGAGGATGCTGAGCAGCTGTGATTCGCATTTGTTGCTGGCGCAAAACAAAACGGCATAACCACTTTGGACTATGGTTTCTCAATTTCTTGTAAGTTGGAACAAATACCACTTAACCAAGCAATCCTACCCTTGCTTAACCAAGAAAAAGATTTACGTCTAAGCTAAGATCTGGATGTGAATGGTTACAGCAATTAATTCATAATTGCCGGAGCTGGAGACAGACAACCCATCCATGGGTTCTGGATAGAGTCTGGGGCACCCATGCAATGCAACCCCAGTAATCAAAAGAAACAAATAAACACATGCAACTGTAGGGGTGAATCTCAAGAACATTATGGCGAGCGAAAGAAGCCTAGATTCAAATGACCATGTACCACATGGTTCCATATGACATTCTAGAAACGGCAAAACTGGAATGATGGAGAGCAGAGGGGTGGCTGCCAGGCCCGGGGGGTGGGGCAGGTGATTGCAAAGGGACACGAGGGAACTTTGGGGGATGATGAAAACATCATATATCTTGTCAGTGGTACCATAACTCCATAACTTTTTAACACTTATAAAAGCTCATGATCTGTACAGTTAAAAGGGGAAAATGTCTTATATATGAAGTTACCTCCGCAAACCTGATTAAACTCCTCCCTCCCCCAAGGAAATAAGTGCCTAGTACATAGGAAAGGAGGGACTGACCAGCCCCCCAGTGCACTCTCTCAGGAAGGTCCAGGGAGAACAGGGGCAGAAACCCGTGCAGGTGCCTGCTTGCAATTACTGCTCACGCACTAAAATCCATCGGTGGCGTGTTTCCTCGTGTGGTCTATTTAATCTGTGAAACACGTGCGAACAGGACATTCTAATTAGATATAAGAATCCAGGGATGAGTTAAGATGCCCTGAAGGCACAACAGGAAACATTCTCACCGTCTTCCTTAAAGAAATGCACTCAGATAAACAGCTTGACGCGCAGTGAACGGGATGCAGAGCCTTACGCTGCGGTTGCTGAAATGAGTGCAATTTGTCTCGCTCAGCGTTCAGGAGAGGACTTTTAAAAGGCTCTTTTGCTAAAAAGAGAAGCATTTCCATGCTTGTAAAGTGCGAGGAGCTCCTCAGAGAACAATGCTAAGTGCCTGGTATTATTCTTTCATGAGCGCTGGGCTGCCTTCCACAGCCATTAGGGCGGTGCCGTTTGTAACTCCCGGGATGGCCTCCCCAAAGCGCATCTTCTGTGCGTGCGTTCGTTTGGGAAACGCCATTTCAGAGGCATGGGCATCGAACTCCCACGTTTCCTTATAAATAAACCAAACAGTACCTGCAAAGGGGGATCGCCAAGGTCCCACCACAGCAGAGAAGGCAAGGAGTCTGGGCAATCACTGTGCCCGCGGAGGCACGGAGGGGACCTGCGCCCACCGGGCTCAGCGAGGGGGTGCCTTCTGTCCCCCCAGGTGCTCAGATTCTCACCTGAGAGACACTTTTAAGGATTTGATCTTTGGACAGTTCTGTAGAGACTATAATTTACAAGGAACTCTGATTCTTGCCTCTCGACCCACAAAAACGCCTGACGATTATGCTCATAAAATCATTAGATTAGAAAACTGTCCTTTGACTTCGTTTATACATTCTATAATCGAAGGGAGGGGAAGCCAGCCCGGTTCGTTGTTACTAGCCTTCACTGGCAGCGGGTTTCATTTGGAAATGCAGTTGCCTCTGCTGTTTTAATAAGCATTTCTGCCTCCTCCCTCGGGGGCTGTGGTCCTCGTCAACAGCCATAAACTGCAAGGATGTGACAGGATGTTTCGCCTCATTAAGATGCCACGCAGCCAGGATTCCTTCGTCCTCCCCCTTACATCCCATCTGTGCTCTCAAAGATGACCTGTAAGACCTTTGCTGCTTTGCGGGTGCGTTGCATGTCCCCAGGGCCCAGAATTAAGTGGGTCACAGGCCTCATAGAACACATAGTGCACTTCGCCTTCAGCAAGCCTTTCCTCTGCTCCACTGTGGGAAAGTTCCTTTTCCTGAGACGTTCTTGGATGAGCACTTGGCACTTTCACAGAGGAAATGTCCTTGATGTGCTATGGGAACACCTCAGGTCATGTGGGATTTCATCAGTCATGAGAATAATTGGCCTCCCATTTTTAAGGAGTAGCGTCTACTCCTGCTAATTGTAGCGTTGCCTCAGGCTGGTGTGAGGGACCTGAAAGAGTTCTCGGGATAATGGTTGCGGGTATACTCTTTGCCAATGAACGTGTGTCTATGATTTTTGAATACTGCTCTCCATGAAAATCACAACAAAAGATATGTTAAAAATGTAAAATGTATTTTTGATAATTCTTGGTTTTAAGTTGGTTTACACGATTGCATAGGTACCTGGGAAAGTTTGTATTAATTCCCCAGGAAACACATTTACTACATATGCTGTAGGATTTTCCAATCAAATAAGTAATTGCATGCTGTACTCATTTATAATTTTGCTTTCATAACTTCAAAAACTGTGAATTTTTAGCAACAAGATAATATATCATTTTGCTGGCTGCAATTATTGACTAGGAAAATATTCGGAAATATTTAGCACAAGTGGATTTTGAAAAAAAAAAAATCAGGATTACCAGCTCTGCCCTCCGCCCCATTTTTTTATCCTTCGCAAATCACCTCAGTTCTCTCCACCCAGGAAATCAACCAGATCAATCCTAGCTGGAGCGTTTGTGTCCTAATTAATAGATCTATTTAATTAAGTTGGATCACATGGCAAGCGACGTGCTTCTCTTAATGATGCTAATAAAGGGACAGCAACATAATGCAACAGAGTTTTCCCCTGATCATCACGCTAAGAAATGAATAGATGAGGTGGTGGCAAGGAAGACAGAGCCACGCAGAGCAGTGATCCCCAGGGGAAAGGTGTGGGCACTCCAGCTGAAACCTGGATTCTGTCGCTCTTGGGAGGGGCCTGAGGCTGATCATTTCAGCCTGCTCTCAGGAGACACGCAGGCTGCTGGTGTGAGGGGCCAAGCTTTGCACACAAGTTGTAGCATCAGTACATCACGGCTTGCTCTTCGTGTCAGTGCTGTGGTTGGCACATGGTTCCTCGACAGCTCTCACAGCGGAGCTGCCCCTTTTATTGAACCCAAGGAAACTGGAGCAATGCCCCGGGATACAGGACATGCCTTCTGGGCGAGAATCTACCAGGTTGCCTCTCTCCCTGTTATTCTGCTGCCGGAACTGCCCTGGATTGAGCGCAGGAAGGACGTCTAGTGCTGATTTCACCCTGAAATGCATTGTTGGGTGATGGTGACGGTGGGATGCATGGGCCTCTCGCATTCAGAAAGGGCGGTTCACGCGGGGTGGAGAGTTAGGTAGAGAGCCTTCGCCAGGCTCTTTGTGTGTGTGTGTGTGTGTGTGTGTGTGTGTGCCCCCACATATGTGCTCACGTGAGTGCCTTCCTGTGGACTTCCACCCTGCGATGACTGGACTCATTTCCAGTCTCACTGACTGCAAAAATCTCTTTTGTAACACAACGAAAGAATTTTATTTTCCTACTGAGAACTCATAATCAAAACCTTTACATTGGATTTGTTCTCATTCAATCTTAAAAGTATCTATATAAACTGGGGTTTGGGGGAGGGTAAAGCTCAAAATGAAACCATTGTACATGTGAGAGACAGAGTATTGGTCCAATACAGTAGTTTTCTCAGCAGCCATGTGTTTTTAAATTTTTAATTTGTTGATTTTAGAGAAGGAGGAAGAGAGATACATCTATTTGTTGTTCCACTTATCTATGCATTCACTGGTTGATTCTTGTATGTGCCCTCACCAGGAATCGAGCCTGAAACCTTGGTGTAAAGGGACGATGCTCTAACCACCTGACTACCCGGCCAGGGCCCGGGTAGCCCTAGTTTCAGAGACTTAGCTAAGCTGCTGTGGCTGAGGAACCTGGCACCTCATTCCCCACACTCAGGTCTCCTCTGCTTTGCTCTCCAGATGGCTGATTCCCCAGGGAGAGCAGGGAGCCAGGAAAGACGGGATGGTGAACTACAAAATCCAGACCTGCAGGCCCAGAAGGTTAATATCTGACAAGAGAATCGGAGGGATGTTCGACATTTCCTGAACATCATGAGTGATGAGGGGCTGAACTCAAAGACTCCATCGCAAACACTCTCACGAGCACTTCAAGATATTTTTCGGTTTCTTTTTATTATCTGCACCTGGGCGATGTTTCCTTCTAAATAAAACAGCACATGAAGGGAATCGCCGAGGTGCCACCAGCATCAGAGATTCCCACGTTTCAGCCTGGGACAGGTTGTCGATAACCCATTTCTTTTATGTCAGAGGCTCCCAATTCTGCCTGTCTCACCCCGCTGGGAGGTGTGGCCGTGGGACTGAGTCCTAGCTAACGGAACGTGGGGACAAGCGTGTCCTGTGCTCCATCTCTAAGGTGGTCATGAAAAAGCTCCCAGCCAGTCTACATGAGCTCGGTCCCATCTCATGGCCGACTGGAGACAACAGACTGAGAGGAGAAGCCACAGTTGAAAAAAACCTTGTTCTGCAAATGACCACGGAGAATGTGATCTGGTAAGGAAACGCCAACTCCGGGCTGTCAAGTCAGAGAAAACGAGACCTCCGTGGCTGGGAGGCATTCATTCTGCGCTCCGGGCTTGTTTGTGATGCACTAAGCCCATCCTAAATCACAGGGGCGGGAAATAGGAAATCATGCCCACTCTCTCCACTGCGGACGGGACTCGGCCTCATCTGTGTGTGGCGGGCAGTTTGCCTTGTGGCGTGAACATTTGCTGGAAAGAGTTGAAGTTGGTGCTGCTCGACAGGTCCTGCTCTTTTTCCTGAGACAGCGACGCAGAGGACAACGGCCCAAGGGCCCGCTTCCCGTTCAGCCCTGTGCTTAGCAATCCCGGGTGCAATTCCGTTTTTAAAACTCTTTGCCTGCACCTGCTGCAAAGGACCTTTGTAAATCAGGGCTCTGAACAAGTTCGCCTGTCAACACAGGTACTTCTCAATCATCTTGTGTTGAAATCTGAAGGGCACTGTCAGCCTGGCCAGTGTGGCTCCGTTGGAGGAGCATTTTCCTGTGCACTGAAAGGCTCAATTCCCGGGTGTGGGCTTGCCCCAGTGGGGGACGTGCAGGAGGCAGCCGATCCATGTTTCTCACATTGGAGTTTCTCTTCCTTCCTCTCCTTTTCTTTCTCCCTGCAATAAAATTTTAAAAAACATATTAAAGGGCATTTTAATTTCTCAGTAAGAAAAGGCTAACGTCACTCATTTGCGAATAATGTCCGTTTCCTGGCTAGGAATCTGGAGAAAAGAATTCCTGATAAAATAGACATTGGGTTCAGTGTTTATCTGCAAGGAATTTTCACTTTCTGGGAACCAAGAGGGAATCATCTCCTATAGTTATTTCTCAAATCTGTTGTTTATACTTAAAAAAGTCATGGCAACCGGCAAGTTCTCTGTTTCCTGGGGACCACGTTCTGGGCTGGGTGGGCTTCCTACCCCTGGCCTTTTTCTTCGAAGACATTTTTTATACATCAAATAGTTTCCAAAAAATATTAAAGTTCCTAATTAACAGCATTGATTCCTAAGTAGACAGCACCTGGGTACTTAGGTAGCCACGGTTCCTGCCTCTTGCCGACCCGCTCTTTAGACCAACAGGAGCTACTACTTGCACTTAGAGTAAAACCCGCTGTGTCAACATAGACCAGATGCGCCACCACTTAAAGGAAAACGAACACACACTCATGGGACATTCCAGAGCAGACGGCCTTCTGGCTCTCGGTCCTCCAGGACTCTTAAGCCAGATGCTGCCCTGGCTCTGATGCCTGTGTTGTTACTACTGCCCGTGCATGTGAGATGCTGGCATCAGGGTGGCCTTCACTGGACAGAGTATGTGGCAACTCAGTTCTTCCAGTTAATCAGGCCCCAAACCCTGGAGTCCCCCAGAGTTCTCTCATCCTCTCAGACCCCATCTCTCAGGAAGCCCAGGAGGTACCACCTTGAAACTGAATCCATCACCTGACTGCAGGCCTGGCCACGCCACCCTCAGCTCTGGCTTGGTTCCTGCAGACGCTTCCTCCCTGGTCTCCCTGCTCCAGCCCACGTTCCTCTACACTCTGGTTTTCTTTCCAGTGCAACTCTTGCAACTTACGTCACCCCTCAGTTAAATTCTGCAATGCCTTCCAAACTTGCACGGTGACCAGCTATGGTACAGGGTGTGGCTCCTGGGCCTCCCTGCTCCCATCTTCCAGCACTTTCCTCATGGTCCTCTCCAATCCGGCCACACCGGCTCTCCTGCCGCTCTTCCACATCACTGAGCGCCCTTGCATCAGGTGTTGTACCTGCTGCCTTACTGCTCCTCCCACGTGCCTTCCACGAGGAATGAGAACTGCTGTGACGAATTGATCCCATAACCTATGATGCCCCCGGTGGCTGGCTTCCTCCTCTGAGCTGTGGGCAGGCGAGCAGCACAGGGGCTGTCCTATGCCTGCACTCTGGAGCCCAGCCAAGGGAGGCCTGCCACGCTCAGCCTGCGGTTTCCAAGGTGGCTGGGGAGGGTGCGCCTTCACAACAAGTCCAAGGGGAGAAGAGCGCTGAGTGGGACAGGCTGTGCCTCCCCTCACCTCCATCAGGTTGCGTGGAAATGAGGTGCAGTGAGGGCCAGGGGAGCAAAAAGTTCTGGCAGGCAGCTAAGCTCCTCACCACACCCGAGGGACCACAC
>PVJC01025378.1:14241-24913 GCA_004026665.1 Murina feae | reverse complement strand
GCCACCTTGCTTTCCCACTTCCTGGTGCCCTGGTGCCACTTCTAACTGCCAGCATAGGCAGGCAATTGCAACAGAACCCTTTGGTTTGCTCTAGTTCCGTGGCTGTTGGCCTCCATCTTGGCTGGGTTGATTTGCATATAGCCGCTCTGATTGGCTGTTGGCCTCCATCTTGGCTGGGTTAATTTGCATACAGCCGTTCTGATTGGCTGGTGGTAACGGTCACATTTGCATGTTTTGCTTTTATTATAGAAGATTAGCACTTCAATCTTTTTAATGAACAAGTAATATTTCATTGTATGTGCTATATATACAATATTTTACTCATCCATTCATCAGTTGATGGACATTTGGCATTTTCCACCCGTTGGCTATTCCGCTGCTATGAACATCCCCTTCCTTCCTTCCTTCCTCCCTCCCTCCCTCCTTCCCTCCTTCCCTCCCTCCCTCCCTCCCTCCCTCCCTCCCTCCCTTCCTTCCTTCCTTCCTTCCTTCCTTCCTTCCTTCCTTCCTTCCTTCCTTCCTTCCTTCCTTTCTCATTCTTACACAACTTTTTGTATAGAAATATGTTTTCACTTCTCTTAGGTATATGCCTAGGAATGGAATTACTGGTTCATATGGTGACTCTAGTCTAACCATTTGAAGAACTGTCAGAATGTTTCCAACGTAGCCGAATCATTTTATGTTTCCACTAGTACTGTATGAGGTTTTTTATTTTTCTACATTATTGCCAACACTTGTTATAATCTGACTTTTTTATTATAGCCAACCCTAGCGGGTGTGACGTGGTATTTCAATGTGGTTTTGATTTGTATTTCCCTGATGACTAATGACATAGAGAATGTTTTCACGTGCTTGGTGGCAATTTGTGTATTATATATTTGGAGAAGTATCTATTATCTTTTGTTCATTTTATTTCTTTTTATTGAGTTGTAATGGTTCTTTATATATTCTAGATACAAATCCCTTATCAAATACATGATTTGTAAACATTTTCTCCCAGTCTGCGAGTTGTCCTTTCACTTCCTTACTATTGTCCTTTGAAGCACAAAAGTTTTTATTTTAATGGAGTTCAGTCTTTGGTTACTTCTGCTTTTGGTGTTGTATCTAAGATTTAATTACCAAATCTGAAGTCACAAATTTCCTAGTTTTCTTGTGAGAGTTTTAACAGCTTTTGCTTTTGCATTTAGGTCTTTGATCATTTTGAGGTTAATTTTTTTTATATGGTGTGATGGGTAAGGGTTTACTCAGCACCATTTGTTGAAAAGACTATGCTTTCTCATGTACTGAATGGTCATAGCATCCTTGTCAAAAAGCGGTTGATCCTAGACACACAGGTTTATTTCTGGGCTCTCAGTTCTGTTCATTGATCTATATGTCTGTCTCTATGCTAATACCACTCTCTGTTGATTACTTTGGCTTTGTAGTAACTTGAAATTCGGAAGTCTGAGTTTTCTGACTTTGTTACTTGTTTTCAATATTGTTTTGGCTGTGTAGAGACCCTTGAAAAATGTGCATTTTAGAATCAGCTTGTCAGTTTATATAAAGAAGGCAAATGAGATTCTAATGGTGGTGGCATTCAGTCTTAAATCAATTTGGGGAATATTGCCAACTTAACAGTATTAAGTCTTCTGATCCAGATGGAATGTGGTTTTCTATTTAGATCTTCGCTAATTTCTTTCAGTAGTAACAGTAGCTAACATAGTTTTCAGAGTATAAGCTTTGTACTTGTTAAATTTATTCCTATTCTTTTTTAATGTTACTGTAAATGGAACTGTTTTCTTGATTGATCATTGCAAATGTATAAAAATACAATTGTTTTGTATATTGATTTTGAGTCCTGCAACCTGGCTAAACTCTTTCATTAGTTTTTTTTTTAAATATATTTTATTGATTTTTTACAGAGAGGAAGGGAGAGGGATAGAGAGTTAGAAACATCGATGAGAGAAACATCGATCAGCTACCTCCTGCACAACTCCTACTGGGGATGTGCCTGCAACCAAGGTACATGCCCTTGACTAGAATAGAACCTGGGACTTTTCAGTCTGCAGGCTGATGCTATATCCACTGAGCCAAACCAGGCAGGGCCTCTTTCATTAGTTTTAATAATTTTTTTTAGTGGATTCCTCAGTTTTCTATATGTAAGATCATGTCATCTGCAAATGGAGATAGTTTGATTTTTGTCCTTTCGGTTCTTGATGACTTGTTTCTTTTCTTTACCTAATTGTCCTGTCTAAAACCTTTAGTACAGTGTTGAATAGAATGGAGAAAGTAGACATCGTTGTTTTGTTCCTGATCTGAGGCAGAAAGCATCAGTCTTTTGCCATTAAATATAATATTAGCTCTGGATTTTTCATATGTGTCTTTAAGTTAGGAAAGCATGCTCTATTCCTACTACAATGAGTGGGGGGTTTTTAATCTTGAAAGGGTGTTGGATTTTTGTCCATTGCTTTTCTGTATCTGTTGAGCTGATCATGTAGTTTTTGTCTTTTATTTTATCAATATGATATAGTAATTGATTGTTGGATGTTAAAGTATTTTTACATTCATGGGATTAAATCTAACTTACTCATGTTTTATAATTGTTTTTATTATATGTTACTGGATTTGGTTTGCTAGTATTTTGTTGAAGATTTTTACATCTATGTCCATAAGAGTTATTGCTCTATAGGTCTGTAGTTTTCTTATAATGATTGTTTTTGCTTTCATAGAATGAGTTGTTAAGTGTTCCTTCAACACTAGTTTTATTTTTGAAGAGTTTGTTGAAGAAATAATGGTAATTCTCTAAGTGTTTTTGTGTAATTCACTAGTGAAGCAGTCTAGTCCTGGGCTTTTTTAATGTTTTTTTTTTGTTATTGTTTTTACTTCTAATTCAGCCTTTTAATTTGGTGTGTGTGTTTCTCATTGATTATTTGTTTGAGTCAGTTTTGGTACTTTGTGTCTTTCTAGGAAATTGTCCACCTTATCTGTTATTTAAGCAATTAGCATGTAATTGTTCTCATTTCATGAACATATCATTGAAAATAGAGCTTGAAATCTCCAACTATTGTTGAATTGTTTATTTCTCAATTTCTGTTAGTATTTACTTCATCTCTTTTGGTTCATACTACTCTCTGGTTTAAGTGAATGTATGTTTATAATTGTTATATCTTCCTGATAGATTGACCCATTTATCTTTAACGAATCTTCCTCTTTTATTTTAAAGTTTATGTTGTCTGATGTTGTATTGTCGCTCCAGCTTTCTTGGATTTGTTGGCATATCTATTTCCATTGTTCTACTTTCAATCTCTCTATCTTTGAATGTAAACAGCATTCAGAACTGTTTCAGCTGTAGATAACAAGCATATAGTTGGTTCCTTTTAAAAAAAAAATACAATCTGACAAAAATCTGCCTTTTGATTAGATTGTATAATACATTCACATTTGATGTTACTGACATAGTTGAACTGACTGCCATTTTACTTTGTTTTTCATATATCTTGCCTTGTTTTGTTCCTCTATTCCTCCTTTACTTCTTTTGCAGTAAGTGAATATAACATTTTAACTTGTAATTTTGTACTTTAATTTCATTAGTTTTTTCATTATATTATTTTTGTTTTACTTTTTTAATGGCTGTTCTAGGCTTTACCGTAGATATCATAATCAATTTGTAACATGTATAGTAACTTAATTCCAGTGAGTTATACAAAAGTTACCCCTATATGTCTATCTCCTTTTGCTTCTTTTTGTGGTATTATTCTTACACACTGTATAAATGCCACAAACCCAAAAATATGTTGTTATAATTATTATATAACTTTACTTCATTTAAAGAAGTAGAAAGAACACAAGCAAGTATGTATAGCTTTTGCTGTGTTAACTGTATCCTTCTAATTCCCTATATTTGTTTCTGTGGACTTGAGTTTCCATCTGGGGCCATTTCCTTAGCCCAGTACAGCTTTGCTCTCATCCACCTCCTTTGTGCTGTTTTTGGCAAATATATTACATATATTACATTTCTGTATTGTTGCAGGTTTGATAATATATTTTGTACATATTATTTATAAAATTGCTTTTTAAATTAGGTAAGAAGAAATAATGCAGTTGTACTGTCCTTATAATCATACTTTTGGGGTTCATTTGCTTTCAGCGTAAACAACTTTCTTTAGTATTTTTTTGCACAGCAGGTGTGCTAGGTTGGTCAGTTTTTGTTTACCTGGGAATATCTTTATTTCACCTTTATTTTTGAAAGATAGCTTTGCTGGATATAAGATTCTTGTATGAGTTTTTTTCTTGGAGCACTCTGAATATGTTTTCCTGCTGCTGTCTAAACTTGTTTCTGTTGAGAAATCAGCCTTTAATCTCATGGGGTTCCCTTGTAAATGGTGAGTCATTTTTCTGTTGCTGCTTTCAAGATTTTTGTCCTTATGGTTGGGTTTCAAGATTTCAGTATAAAGTATCTTATTTGTGGATCTCTGCATTTATCATACTTGAAGTTTGTTGAGCTTCCTACATGTGTAGATGAATGTTTTTCAATAACTTTTCAGCCATTACTTCTTGGAATGTTTTTTCTACTCTACTCTCTCCTCTCATCTCTCCTGCCCCTTCTGTCTTCCTTGTCCACCCCCTGTTCTGCCCACCCCTACTGTATGTTGGTGTCCCAGATTTCTGTGACATTGTTAATTTTTCTTTGTTTTTTTTTTCTTATCTGTTTTTGAATTGCATAACCTCTATTGATCTATGTTCTGTTTTTTAATTTCTTCCTTCTCTTAAGTACCTCTAGTGAATTTTTCATTTCAGTAGTAATTTTCATGTCTAGAATTTCTAATTGATTTTTCTTGAATCATTTCTATTTATCAATATTATCTATTTGATGTGACATTGTCATTATGCTTCTTTAATCATGATGTCCTTTAGTTCTTTCAACATATTTATAATTGCTACTTTGAAGTTTTGTTAAATCTGTTTGCTCTCATAGGAAGTTTCTCTATTTTTTTGTTTGTTTCTGGTATATGGATCATACTTTCTTGTTTTGTGTTTTTTATTTTTGGCATGTCTCATAATTTTTTGTTGGAAACTGGATAGTTTAGGTAATATATCGTAGCAACTCTTGCTGCCCCTGCCCTCCCCTTCCCCCCAGCTTATTATTGTTGTTTGCTTATTTATTTAGGGACGGGCTGGATTCTTTTAGAGCAGTGGTCACCAACCTTTCGGACCTCACGGACCACCAGTGGTCCATGGACCACCAGTTAGTGACTGCTGTTTTAGAGACCCTCCTCAGTGGATGCAGCCTTGAGTATTCTGATGGTGACTCTGGGATGACAATAGTTTTGGCAGGGACCTTTTGATTGTCTCTTTCCCTGACTACACATAGCTATTAAGTTCAACTAATTGCCATTTGATTGTCCTGTTGTATTCGACAATGCCCTGGAGCATGTATTTCTCCACAATCTGATCCAATCAAATTTCTTTAAGTGCTAGGTCACTCACTAGGTCTGTGTTTGAGATTTATTCCGACTCTGAGGGCTCCTCCCAGTTGTGTTTTTTTCTGGCTTCTAACAATCTAAGCCAGCCTACAGTTTATCCTATTTCTCCAGTGAATCTATTAGTCTATTCCCAGTTGCCTTTTGCAATAATCTCCACTGCTTTTAAGAACTTCTCAAAGTCAATTTGGGGCAAGGCTGTGAGTGTTTGGAGCTCTCTTTTTATGGTATGCTTTCCCTCTGGCCAAAATCTTTGTGTCATTGTGGGGGTTGAGACAGTGAGTGGCACCTTTCTTTCAGTGGCATCCTTGTTCTAGGAGCTGAGTGTTGGCAGGGGGGCATCAGTAACGTCAGGTTTTCTTGGCTTGCCTCTCATGGCTTGGGACCTCTGATTGATGAACTACAGGTAAGTTGGGTCAAGGGCACTCTAAACCCCAGTGTTTTCATCTTGCCCTATCCAAGGCAGCCTCAGGAGTTGGGATTGGGTGGAAGGAGGGAATTCCCTGGGCATAGAGCCTGCAACCGAGTTATATGCCCTTGATCAGAATTATACCTGGGACCCTTCAGTCCACAAGCTGATGCTCTATTTGCTGAGCCAAACAGGCTAGAGCAGAAAGGCATCATTTAATTATTTTGATTCCCTTTTACTTTTCCATAATTATAAACTTGGTGTTTGGGAGTGTAATTATGTTTGGTTTTTGTTTCTGTTAGAGGCAGTAATGAACCGGGAAAAAAGAAACAGCACATCTGTCATATTGAAGGATGTGGAAAGGTTTATGGCAAAACATCTCACTTACGAGCACATCTTCGCTGGCATACTGGAGAAAGGCCTTTTGTGTGCAACTGGATGTTTTGTGGTAAAAGATTCACAAGGAGTGATGAACTTCAGAGACATAGAAGAACCCATACAGGTTAGTTGGTTTCTTTTTGGACTTGTATATTCTACGTATTTTTTCTGTGCTTCCATGAAAATTTTAGTGATAATTAGCTTATCATGTTGGAAATTAATGGAAATTAAATAGAATTCACTTCAGCAGTTATATGGAAGATGTTTACAATTTTTTAACTCATATCTTATTCTACCTTTTGTCAACTCCATCAGCATAATTACATGATCTAGAATTTATTTCATTTGCTTATATTTTATTTTAGCAAGATGAATTCCAGTTTGTTATGGCCCTTTACTGTTTTTCGGTATCTAAGTAGATGAAAAGAGAGTTGAGTTAAGATTACTGGTGATTTTTTTAATAGTTTTTGTTTTCTTACCATCCAGAAAATTGACTCAATTATCCAGAATAATAGCTCCACCTTTAGTTATTTTCTTAGTGGTTGCCTGCCTTGGGGTTATAATTGGCACTTTATAACAATCTAGTTTGGATTAATACCAATTTTATTTCAGTAGTATACACAAATTTTTCTCTGATATAGCTCTGTCTTTCTATCTGCAGTTACTTGCATCAGTTACATCTTTGTACATTGTGTACCCATCAACATAGGTTTTAAATTATTGCTTTGTGCAGTTGTGTTTTAAACCAGATAGGAGACCAAATGAGTTATAAATCAGTAATGCATTTATACTGACTTCCATATTTATATACTACCTTACCTGGTGTTCTTTATTTCTTCATATGGATTTAAGTTACCATCACCTTTTCATTTCAACCTCGTATTTCTTATAGATGCAGTCAGCTATGGGAAATGTTTTGTGTGTTTTTTTTATTAAACTGGGAATATCTTCTGAAAGATAGTTTCAGCTGTATATAGAATTCTTAGTTGACACGGTTTTTTCTTCAATCTTTTTGAATATATTATTTCACTGGTTTCTGGCTTCCATGATCTATGATGAAAAAGCAGTTATTCTTATCCATAATCCCTTGTAGGTGATGTCACTTTTCTAGAGAATCTCTCTAGATTCTCTCTTTGTTTTTTACTTTAAACATTTTTATTATTATGTGTCCCACTGTGAATGTCTTTGAATTTAATCTATTTGGAGTTGATTCAACTTCTTAGATGTGTAGTGTAGTGTTTTTCATCAAATTTCAGAAGTTTTTAACTATCATTTCTTCAAATATTTTTTCTTTAAATACCTGAGACCAATAAATATTTTTGTTGCTGAGGGGCTCTATGTGAATGTTGGGGCACCACTCAACACTCAGCCAGAGTGTGGACAACTCTGCCTTAGAGTTCACTTTCTGCTTATGCAGAGCCTCAAAGGTTAGGCACAGGTGAGAGTTTGGCCATTTTGGGCCTTTACTGCCCTATGCATATATGTAGCCTTCTAGATTCCAGGGAGTATGCCAGAACTTTCCAGTACTCATGAATACCTTATCTCCCAGCTTTTGCTTTTAAGCTTATTGTTTAATTTACTTATTGCGTATCCTAAATATTATTCTTTGCCTCTGTCATCATGAAGTTAAAACATTTACCTTTAACTGGTTTAAACAAACACATGCCTGTCTCCACCCTGAATAAGACTTTTCACATTGGGTTACCTCCAAGTAAGTTAAATGCAAGTCTTTTACATGGGGTCTTCCAGAGAACCATCAGACAGATCAAATAATGATCATTCTTTGGGAATGAGAATTTGAAGGAGCTCTGTTCTGTTCTGTTCTCTCTGGTGGCTACCAGGCTGCTGGGGAATAGAAAATGGAATTAAGCAAATTAAAACATCACAAAGCTTTCTGTTCTAGTCAAGCAAAATTCAGCCATTTTTCTTTAAAAAACACTCACTTAGTTATTGCAAACCTTATTTAATTTCCAGAGTCAGAAAGGGTTGGTTTTGATAGTTTTTGTTTAGTTTTCTGATTATTTTCATAGAAGAGTGAATTTTTGGAGGTCACCATCTTTATTGGCATTACCTCTTTCATGCCTTTGGATTTTGTTTCCCCTTTTTATTTCTGAAGAATTATATGGATTAGAAAGAGTTGATAAGTTCTGTTTATATCATATTGAATGATGCTGCCTATGGTTCACAATTGAGTTGAGAAGTCTAGGTCCTGATGTGGTCATCTGCTTACAGATGATAGTTAAAACTGTTAGCTTTTCACTATCATCTACAGATAAGATAGCTTTTTAAACACATTTATAATGAAATGACAAAGGGGCTTCTGTATTTGGCTAGATCATTGCTGAAAGAGGAAATAAAATATTACTCACTATGCAAACTAATGTTCCTATAAATTCATGGACTTACATCTCAACCAGTCTCTCAGAACAGTCTATTAATCTTACTCTTTTTTGTCAGCTTTAGTAATTACCTAAAACTTCTTAAGTCTTATTTCCTTTGTAACTTCCATTCAGCCTTACCTTACTCTTAGTCATTTACTTCCAAGAAAATTTAAGCCTCATGACTTCACTCAGATGATCATCCCTTCCCCTTTTAATTTACTTTTACCCACAGGTAATAATAGAACAGAGTGTACTCATGAAAAGATTAGTTTAGATATTTGAGGCTGGGTAGGTAAGAGTAGGGATTGGTGGGTTGGGGATATTGGAGGGGAAGGTTGGAGGAATCCAGAGACTACAAGTCTCTTAGATTGAATAATGGTTTCTTAGAACAACAGCAACAACAAAATGATTTATGTGAAAGTCCTAACCCTGGTATCTGAATGTGGCTTTATTTGGAAAGATGAAGTGATACTATGCTAGATTTTAGGTCCTAATGGGCCTTCAAGCCAGTGACTGATGACCATATAAAAAGGGGAGAAGACGCAGAGATACAGAAAAAGGCCGTGTGAAGGCAGAGGCAGATTGGAGAGATGCAGCTTCAAGCCAATGAGGGCCAAGGATCGCCAGGCGTTACCAGAAGGCTAGGACACGGCCAGCAAAGGCTGCTTCTCTAGAGCCTCCGCTGGGAACACTGCCCTAGTGATACCTGATTTTGGACATCTACCTCCAAAAAAGAGAACTAGGAGAGAATAAGTATCTGTTGTTTTAAGCCACCCAGTTTGTGGCATTTTCTTACAGAAACCCCAGGAAACTAATACAGTTTCCTAGTTCGCCCCTGAAATTAATTTTAATTTATAAATATGGAAGTATGTTATTGAATGACAAATTTAGAAATAACAATAATTCGTAAAATGTTTTATACATTGTATTAGCTTAGATTTGAGGGTAACATTTTAAAAACCAGGTTATAGGCAGAACTGTGACAGCTATAATTGGCTCTTAATGGTTAACTTCCAATAAATAAGGCTTAAAAGATCTGATTTATTTCATTCATCCCTCAAATCTACAATTCCATTAGAAAACTAAGCATTTTCTGAGAAAAAGTACTGTTAAGAATATCATGTTAAGAAGTCGTCTAAAGTTTCTAAGTATGAATTTTCTACTTACATTATCTTAAAAGACTGTATTTTAGTGATCATGTAATACAACATGACATTCTCTTAGTAAACTAGGCAAAGAAGCAAATGTGTTTTCCGCAGTCAGTTTATTAAACCAAAATTGTTTGGATTATGTTTTTGAGATTTTCTTAGAGAAGCATTTTTCAACCTTTTTCATCTCATGGCACAGATAAACTAATTACTAAAACTATGCAGCACACCAAGAAGTACCTGCCAATCTGACAAAAAAAAGAAAGGTGTAATTGGGATTTCCTTATGCTGGATGGCTATTGTGTTGGCTGTTGTCTTTTTTTTTTTTAACAATCTAAGGAGAAAGAGATCAGTGCCCCTGACTGAGTGAATAGTGCGCCATGAAATACCAGTTGCAAACCACTGTCTTAGAGAAACGGTTTTGAATTTGTCCCTGACATGCTTTGTGTTCTTGTACTGAAGATAATTTCACAGATCTTGAACAAAATATCAGCTAAAATTTAATTTTTTAAAGTTATATTTTATCTAGTAAGTTATATTTTATATAACTATTAGTTTCTGTTGTTACCATAACAAAATCCAAATTTAATAACTTAAAACTACACACATTTATTGTGTTAATTTCTTTATGTCTGAAGTTTGAGTAAGTTCTGCCTGGGTCTGCTTAGCTAGTATCTCACAAAGTCAAAATCAAGGTGTCAGCCAGGATGTGCTCCTTAAAGAAGGCTCGGGAAGAATTTGTTTCCAAAATCATTCACACTGTCAGGCAACCAGCTTTTGTTGTTGTAGGACGGGGGTCCCTGCTTTGTTGCTGGCTGTCAGCGGGGAGCTGGAGGGTTTGCTCTGGAGGCTGCTAAGGTTCCTTCTTACACTTTTCATATGCGCGCCGCCGCCCGC
>PVJC01025378.1:0-14141 GCA_004026665.1 Murina feae | reverse complement strand
ACTTTAGTTGCCATGTCATAAAATATACTCACAAGTTCTAGAAATTAGGGCGTGGATATATTTGGGAGGTCATTCTGCCTACCATAAGTAAACTAATATCAATAGTTTTGATAAGTAATTACATTAATTACCAAAAATATTAACCTACTAAGAGTAATTATTAAATAATTTAAAAGGTATTACACATACTGCAATATACTGCAGTATGTGTAATTAGTACAAGAACTCTGTACCTCCTTAAGATGATGTCTGCTACAGGTAGGGAATTTAGAAATGGTCTGACACCATAGAGAAAACACTTCTGTGGAAAAGGATAATAAACTAAAATGTCATTTCTTAAATGATAGTTTAATTGTACAACATAGTTTACTTATTTTGAGATTCTGGTCAAATTTCATTACTTGAAATTAATTGAACACCCACACCACTTAGGAATAGACAGTCCTGAAAGTGCCCACAGAAACCTGGTCACCATCATTTCCCATTTACCTTACAGTTTGCCATGGAGTAGGTGGGGATTTCTGTCTTAATTGAAGCTTAAACGTAGCTCCAAATGGTTTCAAATGACTATCTCAAGGTAACTAAAGATTCTTAAAGTCAGAGATTTTCACTTGTTCATTTTTGTATCAGTGCCTGGCACATCGCAAGTGTTCTACAAATATTCATTGAAAAATGACTGAATTCATGAGCATCACAGCTAACAAACATTTATTAAACAGCCAGTTGATCACTGGGTGGATTGATCACCCAGTTGATTTAGTGCTTACTGAATGATATCGTGCCATCTGATTTTTCTGATTATGCTTGGCCTTGTTGCTATAAAAGAATAGCAGTCACTAGTTGCACTCTGGTCATGTAGCGTAGAAAGCTCAAACTAGAAATTGGGTGCTTGAATCCTGCTCTGATATTAATAAATTGTATGATTCCCATGAAAATTAATTTCTGGAGCCTTAACTTATAAATCAATAACATGAAAATGTAAAATAATATCTTTAAGATTTATTTTCAGCTTTAAATATTATACACAGGATTTTTCTTTTGAAAGCAAATGAGAAACTTGAAAGGTAAAGGAGTTCAAAATTAATCCTAAAATTAAATTTTCATTTACTTTTTTTCATCCTTGCCAAGGTGTCAGCATTCGTCAGTGCAAGTGACTTTACCCAAAAGCTTAACCGCTTTTATTTTTAATCTCTTTGAGAATTTTGTATAAACCATTTATTTATCCTTTTATTTAATTTTTCAAGACTGAAAGAGAAAGAAAAGTTCAGTGAGATACTGCAAATGCAATTTTTTTAAAAAGCAAACTTATAAAGAAGAGGGGAAAATATCTGACATGGACAAACTTGAACCTATAGATTTTCTGTTGGTTAATCAAAAGTAGGGCCAAGAAAAGGAATCAGCTGAATGGAACTTTATCCTCAAAGTTCCACAGATAGACAGAGAAAACTTTCATTCCCTGAAGTAACGATTTTTTTTTCGAGATTCTTTTTTTTTTTAATATTTTTTTATTGATTTTTTACAGAGAGGAAGGGAGAGGGACAGAGAGTTAGAAACATCGATGAGAGAGAAACATCGATCAGCTGCCTCCTGCACAACTCCCACTGGGGATGTGCCCACAACCAAGGTACATGCCCTTGACCGGAACAATTTTTTTTTTTATGTGCGCGTGCACACACACACAAGGCCCAGTGCATGAAATTCATGCATGGGGGAGGGGATACCTCAGCCTGGCCTGCACCTTCTCCAATCTGGGACCCTTTGGGAGATGTCTGCTAGCTTCTAACCTCTCACCTGCCTGATCGCCCCTAACTGCTCTGTCTGCCTGCCTGATCACCCTAACTGCTTCCCTGCGGCCTGATTGCCCCTAACCACCTCTGCCTCAGCCCCTGCCACTGTGGCTTTGTCCAGAAGGACGACCAGAAGATGTCCGGTCGACCTGTTGTAATTAGCATATTGATGTTAGAGAGAGGAAGGGAGAGGGAGAGATAGAAACATCAGTGATGAGAGAGAATCATTGTTTAGCTGCTTCCTGCACACCCCCTATTGGGAATCGAGCCTCCAACCCAGGCATGTGCCCTTGACCTGAATCAAACCCCAGGACCCTTTAGTCAGCCGGCCAACTCTCTATCCACTGAGCCAAACCAGCTAGGGCCCTGAAATAACAATTTTAGAAGGAAGGACAGAAGATAGTGGTTGATCCATCATGAACATTACAGTATACCAATAAATCAATTTTTTATGTGCCTCATCTATTATAAAATTGAAATAGGTTTTTTCTTTTGGTCTCATTTAATTGTGTTTTTGTGGGGGGGGGAGGGATTTTGTTAATCCTCATCTGAGGATATGTTCCCATTGATTTTAGATAGAGTGGAAGGAGAGAGAAATATTGATGTGAGAAGGAGAGGCATCGATCGGTTGCCTCCCTCCTGTGCCCTGACCACGCAGGGTTTGGGATTAAACCTGCACCGCAGGTCGGTGCCCTTGACTGGGAATCAAACTGGTGACCTGATGCTATAACCATTGAGAACACAGGCCAGATTAGTTTTCATTACAGAATATGGATGTGGATAGTTCCAATAGAACTGTCTTACGTGTTAAAGAGAGCATATTTAAGGATCACTTTGTGTATCAGAATCTGACAGTCTGATTCTTTGGAAACCTAAAAACTCTGTTAGTTTATTTATCTATTTTTTATTGCTTAAAGTATTACAACAAGTGATAGATAGGTCTCCATGTTTTTCCCTTGCCCTTCCCCCCTCCTCCCCTACCCCCCAGTTTCTTGTGTCCATTGATTATGCTCATATGCATGCATACAAGTCCTTCAGTTGATCTCTTAATTCCCCCCAACCCTCCCCAGCCTTCCAGCTGTAGGATGACAGTCTGTTCAAAGCTGTTCTGTCTCTGTATTTGTTTATGTTTATCAATTTTTAATGGTCTTTATTATCGATAAATAAGTGAGATCATGTGGTATTTTTCTTTCACTGACTGGCTTATTTCACTTAGCATAATGCTCTCCAGTTCCATCCATCCTGCTGCAAATGCTAAGAACTCCTTCCTTTTTACAGCAACATAGTATTCCATTGTGTAGATGTACCACAGTTTTCTAATCCATTCATCTGCTGATGGGCACTTAGGCTGTTTCCAAATCTTAGCTATGGTAAATTGTGCTGCTATGAACATAGGGATACATATATCCTTTCTGATTGGTGTTTCTGACTTCTTGGGATATATTCCCAGGAGTGGGATCACAGGGTCAAATGGGAGTTCCATTTTTAATTTTTTGAGGAAACTCCAAACTGTCTTCCACAGTGGCTGCACCAGTCTGCATTCCCACCAGCAGTGCAGGAGAGTTCCTTTTTCTCCGCATCCTCTCCAGCACTTGTCATTTGTTGATTTGTTGATGATAGCCATTCTGACAGGTGTCAGATGGTACCTCATTGTTGCTTTGATTTGCATTTCTCGTATAATTAGTGACTTTTGTTAGTTCAAATTGAGTATTTGGCTAACTCTCATTTTTGCCTTGTGAGGAAACTCAGTACACCATTAAATTATTAAGTGATTTTATTTGAAGTAGTTCTAAGGTATTTTCATGCTTTTTGGCATTATAACCAAAACCCAGACAGTAGTTTTTAAGGAAAAGTAGACATGCCTTGAACACTCTGTATTATGATACCTGGAAGAGATTTTTGAGATCATCTGTTAGAAACCCTCTTGTTTCGTAGATGGGGCAACTGAAACCCAGAGTGTTGATTTTATTTGCTTCAGCTTTTTCTTCGAGTTCTTAGCAAAACTTGTGTCTCTTATTCCTAGTCACATGTGTTTCTCCTGTATTGTGTTGCATTGCTTTTTTTATTGTATCCTATATAATAAAAGCCCAGCAACCGAAAAGGTGGAACAACCAGAGACCAGGGCAATCAGGCAGACAGGCGAGTGGTTTAGAATGATGAGGCAGGCAGGCAGAGGTGGTTAGGGGCTTTTAGGCAGGCAGGTGAGTGGTTAGGAGTGATCAGGCAGGCAGGCAGAGGTGTTAGGGGCGATCAGACAGGCAGTTAGGAACCAGTGGTCCCAGATTGTGAGAGGGTGAAGGACACACCCCCCTCTCCCTCCCCCACCCCCGCACGAATTTCGTGCACCAAGCCTCTAGTTTTAAAATAAAAATAAAGTATTTTGCAACTAATCAAAAGTTAAACACAAGTGTAGTGTGATCAAAAGAGAAATTATTTAACATCATAATTTTATTTCAATACAATTAATTACTATTTATTCGTGTGTTGTTTTTTTTTTGTCTAGGTGAAAAGAGATTTGAATGCCCAGAATGTTCTAAAAGGTTTATGCGGAGTGATCACCTCTCCAAACATGTCAAAACACATCAGAATAAGAAAGGTGGTGGGACAGCTCTTGCCATTGTTACCTCGGGAGAACTGGACTCATCTGTTACAGAGGTGCTTGGCTCCCCAAGAATTGTTACAGTTGCAGCCATTTCTCAAGATTCAAACCCAGCAACTCCCAATGTTTCGGCCAACATGGAAGAATTCTGAAAAGTTATTTATAACAGAGACCTCTAGTGCTGCACTTAAGTTTACACACCTTTGAAAATCTGGAAATGGGCTGGTCAGGTGGAATCACAGAGTAGGAAATCATGTTTTCATTCTTGGCTTCTTTTAAGTATTCCAAGATTTGAGGTCAACATGTGAAGTGTTGAATTTTAAAATTACAAAAATCAAATGGATGTACTGGAAACAGAAGAAGTATTTCCTTCACACTCTAAGTTGTAGTTATTTGGAAATGTGTCACATATTGTTTAAATTGAATCTTCCCCTCTTTTAACATCATGTGTTAACATGTTTAGAAAGACCTTAGTAGTTTGCAGGCTGGACCTTAATTGGATTTGTTTTCTTTGAAATACTTTCCAGTCACTAATAATTTATATGGATCCTTTTTTTTTTTCTTCTTTTTTTTATTTCTCTATAGCACAGAAAACAAGATAGTTAACTGACGGTAGGGACAATACTTTATTTTCTTAGTTTGATTTTTGGAAAATCAACTGAAAATAATTTTGGCCGTCTTTTCTAAATGTTAGAAATTCTTCAACAGTTGAATTAGGAAAGTTCCAAAAAAGTAATCTGAGATGCATCTCAGATCTTTATTACCACTACATTATAGTAGTGTGTATGCAGACAATCAGTGAAGTTTAATTACTTTCTCCATTTGGAGACGCAAGAGGAACTTAGAGCTAAACTATAGGTTAAACTTTAGATTTAAACCTTAGAAAAATACTGGGGGGGACAAATGAATGAAACAAAACTCATAATGACTTCAGAAAAATGAGACAACCATATATAAGGTTTTGAAGTTAGGATTGATTATATTCCTAACCCTGGGGTTGTACCACAAAATTCATTTTAAATGTTTATATAGGAAATATTTGCATAGAGTATAAGTCAGTCTGTAGTTTCATATTCTGTAAATATGAGTTATGTTGACAGTGTGCAGAATTCTTTATGCTTTGACTTGGTAGCCAAAGAAAGAGTTATCAAAAAAAAATTTTTTTAAGTCCAGCAGAAAATTATCTTGTAATTACATTATGATTTCCGTTTTCCTCTCTAAAAATTTGCCAATCCTATTTTATATATACTACTGTGTTAGAAGGCTGATTAAGAATTTATAACACAGTAATGTTTTTATGTTATGTCAGTAACTGAATTGTCCCTAAAAAGGCAGCCTAACAAAATGTAACAGGTGTGATATTATGAAGCAAAAATTATTTTTTAAAAATTGGAACCATTTTTAGTTAAGTAAGTGACTAAAGAAAAAAATGTATTTTGTTTATGCAAGGATTTTATAGGAAAGATGGCCAAAAGTTTCATATGAAAAAATATTTGGATTATATCAATAGCTTAAATATTAGTAAGATATTTGCTATTTTAAAAATGTATTTACACAGAATCATAATGGAATTGGAATTGACCATTTGAAAACTAAAAATTTTTAACTGCTTGGTTTATTAATATCATCACTTTAGGGACTGTTTGAATATAGATACATGTTTTCTTGTGCGTCCCCTATTATTTCAGGAAAAGTACTACTCATGCGAATTCTCTTCCAAAATTGTGATATTTCTTGTATTTTTGATGAAGGAGAAATACTGTAATGATCACTGTTTACACTATGTACACTTTAGGCCAGCCCTTTGTAGCGTTATATAAAACTGAAGGTCTTTTGTGCTTTCAGTTTGTATAAAAAAGCTTTGAGATTAAAGGAAAAAATTTTACACTGTGGTTATAAATTTCAAGTTTCTTAAAGCTTTTGTAGACTTGTAACAAAGTCTTTAAATTTTAGTTGGATTTTGTAAATTGTTTTGTATATTTTATTTAATGTACTCTTAAACAGCTGATGTATCTGGCTTTAAAACATCAGAATCAGTTTGTTTCGTTTGGTACAGAGGAGCATTTGGTAGTGTTAATTTTATTATATAGGAGCTGAAACATCAAATATATATTTTATCATTATGCTACACAATCAGTGCTATAATTTTTTTTATGCAAACAGACTTTCTTAATGTTTGAATCATGTTTTCTCAGAGTGACACTTTTTGTTGTAATACCAAGTATGCGCTCTCTGCACCATGATTCCTATTCCATGAACCGGTTTTAATGCATACCTATGTGTGCTCTTCAGAAATGGAAGTTATTTTTTAATCAACAATGAGGCCTATTATAAATTTAACAAACTGAGTCTGGATAGCTTTATAGCATATAAAATACATTAATTTGTGTTAGCAGGTGCACATTTCACCACTGAAATTAGAAATATTCTGACAGTCTTCTCTGCATACCATTCTGAATCCACTTTTCTCTTAGAAGAATCGTAAATTTCAGTGTCCTTTATTTGACTCAGTGGGATATAGCTGTTATGAGTAATAGGGCACAGATGTGCAGTAGAGTCTTGTTTAATGACATTTCATTGTTCATTCCCTTTGCCACTGTTATAATACTTTTCTTTATTGTAATTATCAGTGCAAAACTATGTATTTATCATGGTAGAACTCCAGTGTTAGAATAGTTTTTTCTTATGATATACTTTGGTTAGGTTTGTGTATGTGTTGCTGATTACATTAGAACTTGATGTTAAGTCATTATTTATCACACTCTCATGAGAGCAGTAATAAAAGTGTGTAATCTAGGAGAAAAAGTTAATTTGTCAAACTTAGATAAGCATGATGTTTAGGTCCTATTTTTCAATTTTATAACTGTTTTATTGCAACAATATTTGTATTTAAGTCTTCATTTTAATGCCTTGTGGTGTTTTTTTTTATGCATGTCACTAAGTTGTCATCCCACATAAATTGATGTGTGCAGCATAGGGTATTAAATCTACATAATGATTTTAAAACAGAAATAGTTGATGGTAAAATGTAAATGTTTTGCAAAAATTCCTTATAAAAAGTTTTGTAGTAACATTTCACTTGTAAATTTTTTTTTGTAAAAAAGAAAAAGAAAATGGAAAAAAAAAGATGACTTCAGAAAAAAGTCCTGTTTCCCATATCCTAGTATTTAGACAATTATTCTGCCAGCAAAGCCTCTGGGGCTGTAATTGACATTTTTACAGTGCTGATTTGTATAAATTTTGGTTTTTGTGGATTTGGAAATAAAATCATGTACAAGTTGTTGCCTGCAATAACAATTGCAAGTGACCTATAAAAATTCCCTTGAGTTTAACATGTTTCTTCATTTAATAATGTTTACCGTAAAACAGCAATAAATTCTTTGAACTATCAGCCTTCTTATCACAATGAACACTGGAGAGAAAATGCTTCTCACTAGGAAACGTATTGGCAACTCTTCATAATTTTCCTGATGTTAAGGTTTGGTCCCCATTTCTCTGAACAGACTGCCAGAGCACCAGTTCAGACTTCATGCTCATTTGTAACCATTGCTTTAGACATTTATGGAAATTAAAATTTGATTTAGGGACACTTTTTAAGTTACTTAAATACTTTTGAGCAATTAATGTTAGGAAATTATAGGAAGTGCTAACAATGAAAAACTAATTAAAACATAATTTAAGATCACAGATACACAAAGAAGCAAGGTATGCCACAGAGACACTACAAAAATCTGTATGCAAAGCCTGTTGTCTTTTCCTCCTGGGAGGGTCCTGCAAATCTCATGAAGAACCTTACTGACATAGTAACTATGTTATTATAACAACTTAGGTGAAATCAGGCTTCTAAGCCCTGGCCAGGTTAGATACAGCCAAGCATGAGGTAGGGGATGTCAGGCAGCAGGGGAAGTACACTGATGGAAGACACGCCAAGTCGTGAAATCTAGTTATCAATGTGGGCTGTATGGTGAATGGGTAGGTTGCTTTGTACAGCAAAGCTCTAAGGTAAAGAAAGACATGATTATGTCACAACTTGGTGTATGTGTTCATAGATGACAACTAAGAAACAGTTAAGTGTATGCTACTCAACCAAGAAGCAGTAAGTTTTTTAAAGATATGTGAAAACTACAGTTGTATACCTGAAAAAAAATGTACATTTGGAAGCGTTGGGATGATAATATATAAAAGGGATAATGCAATTAGAAAGTTGTAACATTTTGTGTTTTGTTCTAATATTTTGATTTTAAAAAGTAAGGGAGAGAGAGAAACATCAGTGACGAGAGAATCATTGATTGGCTGCCTCCTGCATGCCCCACACCGGGTAGGGAACCCACAACTCAGGCATGTGCCCTGACTGGGAATCGGAATTGAACCGTGGCCTGGTTCATAGGTCAGTGCTCAATCACTGAGCCACACTGGCTGGGCTGTTTTGTTTTTAATTTAGTAAAGCCAGTTTGATTCTTAGAATTCTGGGAACCATGTAGCTATGAACAAAACTGAGATGCTTTTTGTTTTATCATAGACTACAAGTCTGGTGCACGAAATCCGTGCATAGGCGGGTCTGTAGGCCTGGCCAGCAATCAGGGCCGATCAGGTTCTCTGCCTCCCTGCCTTCTCCTTCCCTTGCCACCTGCATCGGCTGCCACCCACACCTGGTTCCCTGTCCCAGCCCAGGGCCCAGCACTGATTGGGTGATCAGAGCCTGCTGGCCAGGGGTGGTGGAGGGGGGCGGGGAAGGGGGGGACCGGGAGGTTGGCCAGCAGACCCCATTGGCAATTAGGGCCTGCAGGCTGGGGGCAGCTCCTGCATTGAGGGTCTGCCCCCTGGTGGTCAGTGCACATCATAGTGACTGGTCATTCTGTTGTAACAGTTGCTTGGGCTTTTATATATAGAGAAGATTATTGACAAAACTATTAGCAGAGGATTGTCAAAGCTGTACTAAAAGCAACACTAATATAATATGGTGTGGTTTAGAATGCCATTCATAATTATCCTAGCATTTTATAAACTTACCTTTGACAAAAATAACTTCAAGAAATCAGAGAAAAGCATGGCTTGTTTGCTATTTGTATTTAAAAGTTCATATGCTTAAAGGAGTGTAGGAACTTAAGATGCGAGAAACATGAAATACTTTATTCAAAACATCTGAGTCACGGATTTATTGCTCAAGCGGTAATATCTGTTTGGCATACACAGCTAACTTGTAATTGCATAGCAGGATTTCTAAGGCATATATTTCCTTTTTTATTTTTAAGATTTGCTAATTTGTATAAGCCTTAGGTTGTGTTTCTCTTGATATCAGTTGGCAATGAAATAATTTAATTTTTGGATACCTGAGCGTACCTCAAGTGCCAAAGAACTTAACAAAGAAGGAGGGAGGGAGGGAGGGAGGAAAATAAATCTTGTAAACCTTTATTTTTGTCTAAGGTAATAGTTTGTCAAATGCTAGGGTAATTTTTCCTGGAAATAAAAAATGTTTCAATGAGATTACTAGAATTCAGAATATTAATATATACTTTAAATTTTTATGTATGAAAAAATTCGTGGTACATTGTACTTTCCTCAGTGAAGTCAACCAGGAAAATTGGGTGGCTATCAAAATTTTCACAAGAGTCTATATTTGAAATGTTCCATAGAAACAAAATTTTTTACCAGAATAATTATTTTCAAGGAAACATATAGCTGTTTTCCCTCCAGTGCGTAACTGTGGCACTGTTTAAAATTTTGTTCAATGGAAGCATAACGGATTTTTGTTCCCTATATCTTAATAGAATTAAGTACACTTATATAGATAATATATATGATATGTATCACATTTTAGATATATATCAACATAACATCTGAGTTGGATTAAGAAGTTCAAACTTCAGAACTATCTTGTTTTTAAAGCTGCTGAAAGAGCTTTTAAAAAAACAGGCCTAAATGTGCACCCATAACCTATGACCAATTCTGTATAGTACCAATAGTCCTCTTAAAACTACATTTTTATGTAGCCCTCCTACATCTGGACATTGATTGCTACAGGACTTAACAATAGCAATGTCTAGTTGGTTAGTAGTTTGAGTTTCCACTCATTGAGCAAATATTGTGTACTTTGCACCAGGTGTCAGACATAGCCTAAGAATAAGACAAAAGTCCCTGTCCCTGCCCTCAGAGTTCAAAGGGAGCACAGGTAAGATCAAAGATGGTGGGCGTGCTCAGGAAAGGCTCCCTGCAGTGACATCTGAGCCAGCCCTGAAGTGAGGAGCAAGCATTGCACATCAGTGTCCAGGAGACGCTGGGGGAAGAGGAATCCAGCAAAAGGGAGGAGCCCAAGGCTGGACCATGGCTGCAGCATAACAGTCTAGAGGACCAACATGGAGGTCAGCAGGAGAGAGGTAAGAGGTGGAAGCAGAGCAGCAACTGTGCGCCCTGTGGTCCTTGCATTGGTGGCCGAAGCCTACTCACAAGGGGAAATATAACGCACAGGTCTGTTAAGAGGAGCAATAAGAGAACTCTCATGCCCCTGACGACAATGTTCAGCAGAATTATTGTTAATTATCAGTTAACCCAAAGGATGGAGGGCATGGAATATTTCCCAGCTGGTCCGAAGCGGAAATGCTTTGGGGGAAAAAGACAAGAATACTTCTCAATGTATGAAAAGAAGTAAGGGAGACATTTCAGTGGAGATGTCTTTATTTTTCTCACACTATCTGCCTGTGTAAGAGCCAGGTTGGGGTGCCCTATCTCAAAACTATATGATGGTTATTTTTCCCTAATGCCAAGCAAAATTGAGGTTTCAAATCTTAGTTATTTTCTAATTTTGAAATGTTAATTCCAAATACTACTTGCCTACCTCAAAGTGATAGCAGACAACCAAATGAATGAGCCAAGCAAACGGGTTAGTGAAAACCAGTTGCTTCTGTGTGGTTCAATAACCTTGTGGATATATGTGAGAATAATTTTCTGTATTTGAAATCATAAACAGACTCAAGTTTACAGGGATAAAGTACCTCTGTGTGTTCAGCTTCCTACCAAATTACAGTCACAAAAAAGAAAAGGTCCAACCTGGTATACAAAGGTTTTCTTATTCTAGACAACTTCCTCTTAGCCTTGGTTCAGAAAAGAATAATAGGCTGTTTATGTTTATGAGCTCTATGCTACTTTCACTTAGCTTTTCAGATTCTTGTGGAGTAAGACAGGATACAGACAAATCAGCCAAACGGGCTTCGTGTCCTGCCAAGACTCAGAGGCACCGCTGGCTAGAGCCTACTGTCCGCTTCCAGCCTTCTTGTCCACTTGACTTTCTTATGTTGGCTTCTGATCCTGTGCTTAATCCAATTTGCCCCTTTCGTTTCCACGCTTGCCTTTGGAGATCCTGTTGTTCAGTCAGTCAGTACATTTATTGAGCATTTATTGTGCCAGATTCAGGCACAAAGGATGCTGTTCCGCTTTTCTGCACTAACCCTGCCTCCTTGCATCCCTAGGTTTCTGGGTTAGTTGGTGATCCCCTCGCCTGCTCCTGGGCGAGGCAGAAGTGCATTAAGCACGCAGTTACAGGGAGGAGCCCAAGCTCAGATCATGTTGGGCCAAATGAAGATGAACAGGTTTCAAGTCAGAGTCAGAGAGCCAGCAGGTCAGATGCTGGGAGTGAAGATCACACAAAAGCAAATTACAGGGAAGGGGAGGAAATTAAACTTGAGCAGTGGTCTCAAACATTCATTAGTCTTTGAATCATGCCTTTCTAGAAGGTTGGCTTGGCTCAAATTGTGTTATTTATTGTCCTGCTATGAAATGTGGTTTAATAAATATTTTATTGGTAGTATTATTTTTTGAGATATAGAACCCATAATAAAGTTCTATTTTCTGCTGGTAAAATCATTCCTAGCTTGTATAATTTTATGTTGGAATTAAATACATCAGTAATTCACAGTGCTATGTAAAGGCCATCATGATCTCCAAGTGTTTGGCCAACCTGACGAGTTTGAAAGCTGCTGTGAGGGAAATAATTTAAAGGCAAACAATAAGTTCACTGGGAAAAGATTCTAACTCAATTCAGAAATGTTGTAAATGATTATACCTTTAACCGAACTATGTCTTGAAGCTTTATGTTTTATTTTAACTTATTTGTGAGATTCATATATGTATGTGTGAAATGTGTGTGGTGTTTGGTGAAGCATCATATATTTCTAATTACAAGTTCAAAAGTCAGAATTAAATGTATAACTTACTCTGGTTTTGTATTGTAGTTGCTTCCTCTCACTTTCTATAATTACGTCAGCAGGAAGATAATCTTGTAAAATTAAGCCCTATGCAGTGACTAACTTTTCAATAACGTTTTCGCCCAAGAGTGGTGGTTTTAAAACTATATCCATACATTCTTTGATCCTCCTCCCCTGGAAAAGTAAGTCTAATTCCCTCCTCTTGTGTGTGGACACATGACTTGGATCTAATGAACAGAATCGAGTGGATACAGCAGTGTTCGGCTGCAGAGACTAGCTGACCTTTGAACAACTGCCACCTAAGTGACCTTGAAGTCAAGCATTCAGGTGAGCACAGCCCCAGACCCTATCTTAACTTCAACCTGATGACAGACCCAGCTAAGCCACTGCCAGATTATTGACCAACAGGAAGTCTGTAAGCTAATGTTTGTTGTTTGTTGTTTCTAAGCTACTAGGTTTTGGGAGTTATTTGTGATGCAAGAGATGACTGCTACCCCAGGAGTCGTTAATTTTCAACCAATGCCATTTAAGCCATTAAGAGCAGGAATGATGAAGCACTTCTTAATCAAATGCTCCACTGTTATGTCCAGGGATTTCTTCCAGGCCAGCGACATTCTGTTCTGCAAGTTCTGCTGCAGATGTATGAGCAGTAATAACTACGACAGACATGCCTTTCTGCAGACCGCAAATGTAAGACACACCCCAGTTTCAGAGATGCTGAAGTATGAAAAGATGTGCAGCACAGAATCGATGAGATACACGTATTTACTATTTCCCTCTGCTTCCATCAACCCTCTTTCTTCACCAAGGCTTTGATCTTGCCAATTGCAGTTTTGGTGACCATTTCAGGACAAAACTACTGAGGTTCACAGGGAATTACCGGATTTACCTGCTCAGTTCCCACGGCGAGTGAAGGGCTTGGGTAACCATAGGGAAAGACCCCTGGTGTGATCTGAAGGGATGCTTTAGTAACCCTAACCTGTCCCAGCCCAGGCCACCCTGTGTCACAAAGAGGCATACCCTCTTTGTAAGGGGCTGGGAGTGTGAGGACAGTGGTGGGGGCATCTTGGTACTGGCAGGACTTGGGCCTTGAAGAGGACATGCTAATCCTTGGAGATGTGGGAATATTCCAGTTATGTGTGGATCCCTAATCCTGGAACAATTCACTACCAGCATGTTAGGAATATAAATATATATTTAGCTAGAAAAGCATGAATGCAAATAGTGCTTACTGGCTTAGGAAGAAATTTTTGTGATGTTTTGATGGGATATAATGTAAATATAAAGGATGTACTACATAATTAAATATAAAAGAAAAAGGAGACACTGTTCTCCTCAAATATCCCCACTAAGTCAGCCATTGCCTTTGAAATGGCTTAGTAAACTGTTGACACTAGACAGATGCAATGCTTAATTACATATGTGGATGATGCCTTCACTCTGGGAGGGATCTCTAATCCTCACTTAGTTCCCACCTGTGCGACTCTGAGCACCTTCTGTGCTGACTGTTCATTTCTGTTGTCAAGGAAAGGTTTAACAAGCAGGAATAGAAATAAT